>CAUYPK010087633.1:0-25218 GCA_963574355.1 Loris lydekkerianus | reverse complement strand
AAACTTCCATTACAATGTCAAAGAGCAGTGGAGACAATGGGCACCCTTTTCTGCTTTGTGATCTGAGTTGAAATGTCTTCAGTTTAACTCCATTCAATACAATGTTGGCTGTGGGTTTGCTTTAGATGGCCTCTATTAGTTTAAGAAATGTCTCTTCTATACCAATTTTCTTAAGTGTTCTGATCATGAAGTGATTCTGGATATTATCAAAAGGTTTTTCTGCATCAATTGAGAGAATGATATGGTCTTTGTTTTTTAATTTGTTTATGTGCTGAATTTTACTTAAAGATTTACGCATATTGAAACAGCCTTGAAACCGTGGGATAAAAGCGACTTGGTCATGATGTATAATTTGTTTCATGTGTTGATGGATTTTGTTTGTTAGGATAATGTTGAATATTTTTGCATCTATATTCATTAGTGATATTGGTCTATAATTTTCTTTGCTTGTTGGGTCTTTTCTTGGTTTGGGGATCAGGGTAATGTTTGCCTCATAGAATGTGTTGGGTAGTCTTTCTTCTTTTTCTACCTTTTGGAACAGGTTGAGTAATATAGGTACTAATTCCTCTTTAAAGGTTTGGTAGAATTCTGACATGAAACCATCTGGTCTCTGGCTTTTCTTTTTAGGGAGATTTTGTATGCTTGAAGCTATTTCCAAACTTGATATGGGCCTGTTCAACATTTCCACTTGATTCTGGCTAAGTCTTGGAAGGTGACGTGCTTCCAAGTATTGGTCAATTTTCTTCAGATTTTCATATTTCTGAGAATAAAATTTCTTGTAATATTCATTAAGGATTTTTTGAATTTCTGAAGAGTCTGTTATTATTTCGTCTTTGTCGTTTCTGATGGATGAGATTAGAGATTTTACTCTTTTTTTTCTGTTTTGGTTAGCCAAAGGTTTATCTATTTTATTGACCTTTTCAAACAACCAACTTTTCGATTTATTTATATGTTGTATATTTCTTTTGTTTTCAATTTCATTTAATTCTGCTCTAATTTTGGTTTTTTTTTTTCTTCTACTGGGTTTGGGTTTGGAATGTTCTTCCTTTTCCAGTTGCTTGGTATGTCCCATTAAGTTGTTAACTTCCTCTCTTTCTGTTCTCTTGAGGAAGGCTTGCAGTGCTATAAATTTTTCTCTTAGGACTGCCTTTGTGGTATCCCAGAGGTTCTGATAATTCATGTCTTCATTGTTGTTTTGTGTCAAAAATTTGGCAATTACCTTCTTAATCTCATCTCTGACCCAGGTATCATTCAGCGTAAGGTTATTTAACTTCCATGTTTTTGTATGAGTTTGCAGATTCCTGTTGTTACTCAGTTCAACTTTTATTCCATTGTGGTCCGAGAAGATGCAAGGAATAATTTCTATTCCTTTAAATTTACTGATGTTAGGCTTGTGACATAAGATGTGATCGATTTTGGAGTATGTTCCGTGGGCTGGTGAGAAGTATGTGTATTCAGTTTTGTTGGGATGAAATGTTCTGTAGATGTCTGCTAAATCTAAATGTTGGATGGTTAGGTTTAACTCTAAGATTTCTTTGCTCAGCCTCTTATTGGAGGATCTATCCAACACTGCCAAAAGAGTGTTGAAATCTCCGAGTATTATGGAGCTGGAGGAAATCAAGTTGCTCATGTCTGTTAGAGTTTTTCTTATAAATTGAGGTGCATTCTGGTTGGGTGCATAGATATTAGTAATTGAAATCTCATCAAATTGAGTATTACCCTTAACAAATATGAAGTGACCATTCTTATCCTTCCTTACTTTTTTGAATTAAGGCCTGTTGTATCTGCAAATAGAATTGCAACACCTGCTTTTTTCTGAGTATCATTTGCCTGAAATATGGATGACCATCATTTCCCCCTGAGTGTATATTTATCTTTTAAGGTAACATGTTACTCTTGTATGCATCAAATATCTGGCCTGAGTTTTTGTATCCAGTCACCTAACCTGTGCCTCTTTAGAGGACAGTTTAAGCCGTTCACATTAATGGAGAATATTGATAAGTCTGGTGAAAGTTTGGGTATCGAGTTTTTCGAAATTCCAGTGGATATTTTTAGTCCTTTTGTCACTGTGGAAGTTGAAGTTTGATCCAAAGTTTCTGAGTGAGTTTACTTTTGTGGTAGTGGATTTGGCTGGTCATTATGGAGGATAGATAGGTCTGAGAATATCCTGAAGAGCTGGTTTGGTTATGGCAAATTTCTTCAACATATAAACATCATTAAAGTATTTAATTTCTCCATCATAAATGAAAGTCAGTTTAGCTGGATATAGGATCTGGGGTTGAAAGTTATTTAGCTTTAGGAGATTAAAGGTCAATGACCACTCTCTTGTGAGTTGAACACTTTCAGCAGAGAGATCTTCAGTCATTCTAATATTCTTCCCTTTGTAGGTAATGGATTTCTTATGTCTGGCTGCTTTGAGAATTTTCTCCTTCATATTAACTTTAGTGAAGTTAATTATGACATGCCTAGGGTATATCTTATTCAGATTGAGTCAAGCTGAGGTTCTGAAACTGTCAGCTATCTGAATTTCAGAATATCTTGACATGTCTGGAAAATTCTTTTTCATAATTTCATGCAGAAGTGCCTCTGTGCCTATTGAGGCCACTTCATCACTTTCAGGGAAACCAATGAGGTGGATATTAGCCTTGTTCGAATTATCCCAGTGCTCTCTGAGAGAATGATCCGTTTTTGCTCTCCAATTCTCTTCCTCTTTGAGACTTTGGGAGCATTCAAAGGTTTTGTCTTCAATGTCAGAAATCCTTTCTGCTGCTTGCTTTACTCTGTTACTGAGTGATTCTACTGTATTTTTCAGATTTTTGAGGGCTGCAAATTCTTGCTTCAGTGCATCAAAATCTTTGGTGATTTTGTCTTTAAATTCGTTAAATTCTTGAGACAAGCTTTGAATTTTTCCTTGAATGTCTAATTCCGACTTTTGAATTGCTCCTCGAATTTCTAATTCCAAATTTTCCTCCAGTCTATTAATTTTGTTTGCAATCTAAATTACGTATTCAATTTCTGATATCTCAGCCAGCTGTTTATGAATGGGATCTTCAGTTACATCTGCCATATCTTCCCCTGGGGGAATTGATCTACTCTGGTTATTCCTGTTACCAGAGTTTTTCCGCTGGTTCCACCCTATGATTGTTTTATACCGGTTGATTTTCTTCCCTGGAGCTTTGTTGAGGACCCATAGAGTGCTATGGCCTTAGAAACTGGGGACTTGTTTGGTGTGGTAGGGCTAAGAAGTTCTGTCTTGTTTTCAGGTGTTCTCTGTTCAACCCTAGTGAAACAGTTACTCTGGGTTGAGGTCTCAGCTGTGGTGAATTACCAGGCATTAAGTCACCCCACCCCACACAGGCAATAATTGGAAAATGAAAATCAAACGTTCCTACAACCACACTCCGAGTGCACCACCTGAATAGTCCTTGGGCGGATGGCTTAGTTCAAAAGTCCAAGTCAATTGTCTCTGTCAGCACCTGTCTCAGGTGGGAGAGTTTAAAAGGTCTCTGGCAACTGGATTGCAGGAGTCTGGTGACTACTCAGATATGGCTTGCTCTGGTGCTCCATGGAGTCAGGAGGACCCAACCAGCAAATAGATCAGTCTGGGAATGTTGATGTCTCCTTCCCCACCTTGTACTTCTGTCACACCCAGTCACTGATAGCCCCACCGGTCTGTGACCCTGTTGCCTCCTGTGAACAGATACTCCAGGGGTTTTCACCTGCCTGAATCACAAGGAAATGTATTTCTGGTCAGCCAGGCCGATGTGCTCTGCCTCTATCTAGCAGGGGGACGTGAGGCCTGACAACCTCGTGCACTTGATGGATGCTGGGGTTGTTCACTCAGTTCCAGCCCCGCCCCTGATTGTTGTTACTGATGGAACAGTACAGAACAATTTTGTGGGAATTTGTTTCTGTCTCTGCTAAATTCCACTGCAGAAGAGAAGCTGTTATGAGTTCCCAGAGCATGCGCCTCAGGCCCTGTCTTTGCTCCTGCAGGTTTGTATTTGGTTAGTTGTCAGTTCTAGCCTCCTGTCTTCCTTTGTGTATAGGCTAACTATCCCCTGCAGGTGTGGTGTGTCTTAGGCTCATTAAAGCTGTCCGCTGGGTCAGCATTGCCCTGGGAACTTCCCAGCTCTGCACGTGCATTTCTTGTCCCCGCACTCCACCCAGTCCGGTATTGCCTCTGGCAAACCCTTTACTCACAGGGCCTGCGTTTCTGTCCCAGATCTGTTCTGTGGTGGTTGCCACCTGAGTACATGCCCGGCCTACTCTGGTTGCCCAGGGAGACATGGGGTGTGGCTTCAGAATATCTGCAAGTGAGCCCTATTGTTGCTAAAAGATTGTTGCTGCTATGTGCCTTGGGGAACCGCTGCTCCAGTGTGGTTCCCTCTCAGGTGACCATCCTCTCCTCACTCCCATGCCCCATAGTCAGCACTGACCAGCTACAGTTTAGGCCCTGTCTATACCCCTCAAGAATTCACCCAAGAATCTGGACTTCTGGGGGACAGGCCTCCAGATCTCAGAGTGAGAGTGGAAGTGAGTGCTGGGAGCTCAGAGTTGCAGGTAGAGAATATATACACTTTTATATAGTTTTATGCCTGGCAGGAGAACGCTATGGCATCCTAGGAGGGAAGGTAGGTCTAATTTTTAGAGGGTCTGTCCCGTGGAGTATAGTGAGAGGACCTTTAATCTCTGCTCATTTGTTTGTGGGGCACTCACACTGTTTTCATGGGGGAGGGGACTCCCTTCTGCTTGGTGATGGATTTTGTACCTTTTGTTTGTATCCTTGGGGTCACAGCTCGCCTCAGCGGGGTTGATGTGCATTCTTCAATCTTCTCTCTTGGTGCAGCTCTAATCTACCAGTTTACTTGCTAAATTTATGTCCTTTAACTCTCTTTCTGGACGGGAGCCTCTGTGGAAAGCTGGCTTCAGTCAGTCATCTTGTCTCCACCCCTGGCAATGTTTTTTTTTTTATTATTATTAAATTATAGCTGTGTACATAAATGCAATCATGGGGTACCATGTGCTGGTTTTATATACAATTGGAAATATTTTCATCAAACAGGTTAACATAGCCTTTCTGGCTTTTTTTTAGTTATTATGTTAAAACATTTGTGTTTTACATTCAGTAAGTTTCACATGTTCCCTTGTAAGATGCACCATACGTGTGGTCCCACCAATTACCCTTACTCCACCCATCCTCCCCCCTCCCCTTCTCTCCCTTTCCTCTTTCCCCATATTCTTAGGTTATAGTTGGGTTATAGCTTTCATACAAAAGCTATAAATTAGGTTCATAATAGGGATGAGTACATTGGATACTTTTTCTTCCATTCTTGAGATACTTTACTAAGAAGAATATGTTCCAGCTCCATCCATGTAAACAGGAAAGAGATAAAGTCTCCATCTTTCTCTAAGGCTGCATAATATTCTATGGTGTAAATATACCACAATGTATTAATCAATTCGTGGGTCGATGGGCACTTGGGCTTCTTCCATGATTTAGCAATTATG
This sequence comes from Loris lydekkerianus, assembly GCA_963574355.1. Taxonomy (NCBI): domain Eukaryota; kingdom Metazoa; phylum Chordata; class Mammalia; order Primates; family Lorisidae; genus Loris; species Loris lydekkerianus. The sequence continues at coordinate 19,707 of CAUYPK010087633.1, read as the reverse complement.
AATTGGATTTCAATAAACATTCTGGTACAAATATCTTTGTTATAATGTGATTTTTGGTCTTCTGGATATATACCTAGTAGAGGAATTGTAGGATCAAATTGAAGGTCTATTTTTAGATCTCTAAGTGTTCTCCAAACATCTTTCCTCAATGTAATGTTTTGGAATGATGCGGATAATGACCATACAGTAAGTCAATGAGTTGAGAAGTTTCATTCCAGTAATTTTAAACTTGAAAATGAGCCAAGAGGTTAACATGAGACTTAGGTAGATCAGGATTGGCCAAAAGCTGTAGTGGAAGCAAATCCATCTCAACCTATGTGTTGATTAGTAGCAAGCTTGACATTACTATTCCAACAATACTGGACCATTTGAAACAAATTATCAGGGTAAAGAAGCTGTATAGATAGGTTCTGCATGAATTAAATGAGCATCAAAACAAATCATCTTCAACATTGCCTTTCTTTGATGTCATGAACTATTCCTACATCATATTGTTCTATGTGATAAAAAATGGGTTCTTTTTGACAATTAAAAGTATTTGACATTATGATTAGATACAGTTTAAGTTCTGAAACACAGTCCAAAGCCAAATATTTACTAAATAAAGCTAATGGTAAATGTTTGGTCATCCAGCACTAGTATTATCCACTATAGCTTCATGAATTTTGGTCAGTTGATTACAGCAGATATCTACTGTAACCTGTTGGATGAAATGATGAGGATGCTGTGATTAAGCAGCAGTGTTTGGTAAATAGAGATACGCTAATCTTTTTGCAAGATAACACAACTGTATGTTGCACAAACACCCTGCTTAAAATATAGAAGCTGAACTTGGAAACTCTCTGTCATCCATCGTATTCACCTGCACCAACTGTGTACCGCGTCTTATACGCTTTGGGCCACTTCTTGCAGAGAAAAATACTCTGTTCTCAACAAGCTGTGGAAAATGCCTTTTGCAATTTCATCACTACTTGCTCCCCAGGCTTCCTTGATAATGGCATAAACTAGGTACTGTTAAGATTAAAAAAACTATGTTGATAGTTTTGGTGCATACTTTGATTAATTATACTGCTTTTTGTTTGAAATGTAATAAATTTTTGATTTGAAATCAGACATTTCATATTTAATGACCTAATGTATAGCCTATGTATTTTGTCACTCTGTGAGATAATTTTAAGTTCAGTACTGGCACATAATTATGAATAGTAAAAAGATAAAGACCTATGAATTAAAAGAATATACAAGTGTGATTTGATATCAATATAATACATACATTCAAGTCAGCTGAACAAAAGTAAGGAATTTGCAAAATATTAACATTAAATTTCTCTGTTTGACATAATTAGCAAATGGGTATTTTTAGCCAAAAAGGTATCTGAGAAGCCAAAATATATATTAGTAAAGCCTGTATGCTGTACTTAAAGGAAAACAAAAGCACTATATCATCACTTATTTTTTTACTTTAATTTCAAATAATTTAAAGCTTACAGAAAAATTGCAGAAGTAGTACAGAGAACTTTCATTATAATTCATACATATTCATCAATTAACATTTTCCTTCATGTTCTTTATAATTTTTTCTTAGCTAATAGGCATAATAACTTATCTAGCTTATGATTTATATCCAAATTTTTACAATTGCCTCTGTAAAGTCCTTTTTAGTAAGGAAACGTTGCATTTAACTGTCATGTGACCTTAATATCCTTTAATTGGAACTTTTTTTCAGCCAATCTTTGTGTTTTATGGTATTGATTTTTTAAAGATTATAGTTCATGTCTCTCAGTTTGTATTTGTCTGATGTTTCCTCATGATTATATTCAGGTCATACATTTTTGGCAGGACTATCATGGAAGAAATGTGTCCTTTAATGCATTTTATCTCCAGCGATGTTAACTTTGAGTACTTGGTGAAGATGGTGTTTGCCATTTTTCTTTATGGCAAAGTGATTATTTTTTCCTTTGCAATTAATTCATAGCTTATGACGAAATGCTTGAAGCTATGTAAATAGAGAAGATTGTTCCTCTTATATCACCCAATAGTTTATATGCCTCTTGATAATTTCTAGAATAAATTATTACTATGGTGGTTGCAAAGTGGAGATTTTCTAACTATTGTTTTTGTCATCACTTTTATTTTTATACAACAGGTAATTTACTATACTTAGCTATATGATATTCTGGTACATTGTAGATGATGAACAACAAATAAGAAAGGAGAGTGTTCAGGAAAAAAAGGAAGATATACTGACTACAGCAATGACAGGTGACTGTGGAAATGAAGAACGAAAAAAATAGTGACAAAACCTATGAACTTACAAAGCAGAGCAATATATGTGTGCCTCTGAGCTGAACACTTTAGGTCATAATTTGTTTACCATGTTTAGCCACAGAAGCCATAAAAAGTCCCCACTTCAGCTGCTGATAGTTGGTATAGAAAATAATTCTAGTCTTCGTTTCCAACTCTTTACTTTAAATGTTTACCTCACAGTTTCTACCATTTTGATTTTATGCCCAGAATTTCCTCTCTGTTTGGATTTAGAGGATTTAGATGACATGTTGATTTCACTTGTGTCCAAGATGATATTTTAAAAATTTCACCAAGGGCTCTAGTCACCATATCCATTCAGTAAGTAATGCCCATCTCTGGGCTTGAGATAATAGCCTTCAGACTAAGACCCTGTTGCTGCTTCTGTGGAAATTAGGATAGAACACTCTGGTGGTACTTGTTGAGATGCCATATAAACTTATATAATTTAGTAATCTTTAAGATAACCTAGATGTCATTGTCTATAGACTAATATGTTAATTAGAAAATAGTTATTATTTGTTCAAAATTTAAAAATTACAAAATTTCCATTAACACAATAATTGTGCATATTCTGGGGGTACTAGCTCATTTTATGAGACAAGCATTACCCAAGTATAAAAACCGAACACAGACAGAACAAAAAACATAACTACAAAATCCTCCATTATTAGATTGGAGAAATTCTGTCATTTATGGCAACATGGATGAACTTGAAAGACATTATGTTTAATGAAATAAGCCAGGCACAGAAATGTAAATAACACACATTCTCACTCTCCTGGTAGATTTTTATACTTCACTCTTCTTCACAATGCCTTCTTAGTTTTCAATTTCCATTATACCACTTTATGACCATATATATCACTCATTTAACTCCCACTTATGAATGAGAAAATGTGGTATATGTTTTTGCATTTCCCAGATACTTCACTTAGGATAATCATTTCCAGTTCCATACAAGTTGTTGAAATAGACATTTTATGTTATTCCTTTTTATGGCTGAAAAGCATTCTATGGTATATATATATACTCTAGTAGTAAGATTGTTGGATCAAATGATGGATTGACTTTTATTTTCTTGAACAATCTCCATGTAGTTTTTCATAACTGTTGTACTTGTTTATATTTCCACCAACAGTATATAAGCATCCCTTTTTCATTGCAACTGTGGTAACATGTACTGTTTTTTCACTTTTTAGTAATGGCCATTCTGATGGGTAAGGTGGTATCTCATTGTGGTTTTAATTTGCGTTGCCCTAACTAGTGAGTTTGAACATTTTTTTGTGTGTGCTTTTTGAATATTTGTTTATCTTCTTTTGAGAAAAATCTATTCACATCCCCCCCCCCCCCGCTTTTGATGCCATTATTTGGTTTTTTTCTTTTTGATTTGTTTGCATTCTTTGTAGATTATGGATGTTAGCCTTTTCTTAGTTTTTTAATTTTTGAATAGTTTCTCCCATTTTGTAGTTTGTCTGTTTACTCTGTTGAATATTTTCTTTTTTGCACAGTGACTTTTTTGTTATTTATTTTTGGTGTGGCTGTATTTACTTTTGGGATCTTAATTATAAATTCTTTCCCCAGGCTAATGTCCAGAAGATTTTTTGGTACATTTTCTATTAGAAATTTTGTGGTTTGTGGTCTTACATTTAAGTATTTAAGCCATCTTCAGTTAATTTTTGTATATGGTGAGAGATAGGATTCTAGCTGCATTCTCCTGCATGTGGCTATGCATTTCTCCCAGCACCCATTTTTTTTTTTTTTAAAGTTTTAGAGATAGAATCTCTCTCTGTTATCCATTTTAGCATGCCATGGCTTTAGCTTAGCTCACAGCAACCTCAGACTCCTAGGTTCAAGTGATTCTCCAGTTTCAGCCTCCCAAGTAGCTAGGTCTATAAACCCCAATTACAACTCCTGGCTATTTTGTCTCATTTTAGTAGAGATAGGGTCTATTTCTCAGCCTGGTCTTTAAGTCCTGATGCCAAATGATCCTCTGACAATGGCCTCCCAGAATTCTAGGATTATATGCATGAGTCACTGAGCAGGCCTAGTTCTTTCAGCACCATTTATTGAATAGAGCATCCTTTCTCCACTGTATGTTTTTGTCTGCTTTGTCAAAAATCAGTTGGTCTTAACTGTATGGTTTTATCTGGGTTCTCTATTCTGTTCTATTGATCTATGTGTCTACGTTTATGCCAATACCATGCCATTTGGTCATTGGAGCCTTGCAGTAGAATTTGAAATTGGGTAATCAGATTTCTCTAAGGTCTTTTTGCTTAGGATTGTTTTGCTCTTCATGTTCTTTTATAACTCCATATGATGTCTAGGATAATTTTTTTCAGATATGCAAGTAATAACATTAGCTTCCAAGTGCTGGGATTACAGGCATGAACCACCGTCCCCAGCTATCTACTATTAATTTCATCAGTGTTTTGTAGTTTTCCTAATAAAAGGCTTTCACTTTATTAGATAAGTATATATGTAAGTATTTTATTTTTCATTGTAGCTATTGTAAATTGATATTTGGTTCTTAATTTGATTCTCAGCTTGGCTTTTAGTGTATAGAAGTGCTTCTTATTTATGTACATTAATTTTGTATACTGAGATTTCACTGAATTTTTTTTTTTTTTTATCAATTCCAGGAGTCTTTTGTGGAATTCTTAGGGTTTCCTAGATACAAGATCATATTATCAGCAAACAAGAATAGTTTGACTTCTTCTACAAGTTGGATGGCCTTTATTTCTTTCCCTTGCCTGATTGCTCTGGTTAGGACTTCCAGTTGCATGTTGAATAGAAGTGGTCATAGTGGGAACCTTTATCTTTTTCTGGTTCTTAGGAGGGGATGCTTCCAACTTTTCCCCATTTATTATGATGTTGATTGTGGGTTTTTTTCATACATTGGTTTTATTATTTTCAGGTATGTTCCTTCTATGCCTTGTTTGATTATAGTTTTTAATCAAGAAAAGCTGTTAAATTTTATTAAATGCCTTATCTTCATTCTTGGAGATTATCAATGGGTTTTTCAAAAATTATTTTTATGTGGTGAATCACATTTATTGACTTGCATATTTTGAACCATCTTTGCATCCCTGTAATAAAACTCATTTGTTCATGGTGAATTAATCTTCTGGTGTATTGTTGAATTCATTTTGCTAGCATTTTGTTGAAGGTTTTTGCATGTGTATTCATGAGGGATATTGGTCTTTAGTTTCTTTTATCATTGTATCCTTTACTGGATTTGATGTGAGGGTGATACTGGTTTTGTAGAATGAGTTAAGAGAGATTCTCTCTTTCTCAATGTTATGGAACATTTTCTGTAGAATAGGTGCCAGTTCTTCTTTGCACATGTGATAGTATTCAACCCTGACACTGTCTGGTCTGGGGATATTTTGGTTAAAAGATTTTTTAATTATTGTTTTAATCTTCCTGCTTATTGTTATTGATTTGTTCAGGATTTCTATTTCTTCCTCATTAAAGTTTGGGAGGATGAATGTTTCTAATAATTTATCTATTTCTTTTAAATGTTCGAATTTGTATGTGTAGAGGTTCTCATAGTAGTCATGGATGATATTTTGTATTTCTGTGGTATCGGTTGTAATGTTTCTCTTTTCAATTCCAATTGAGTTTGAGTGTTTTGTATTTCTGGTTCATCTAACTAGTGGTCTATATACCTTGTTTATATTTTCAAAGGTCCAAGTTTGTTTTTCATTGTTCCTTTTTTTTTGTTTGTTTGGTTTTCATTTAATTCAGATATGTTCTGAGCTTTCTTCTGCTGGTTTATGTTGTTTTTTTTTTTTCTACTTCTTTGAGGCTGTTAAATTTGTAAGCTTTCTGTCTTTTCAATGTAATCATTTAGCTCTGCTTTTTATGTATCTCATACATTTCGGAGGTTTGTGTCACCTTTGTTGTTCAATTTGAAAAATCTTCCATTTCTCTCTTGATTTTGTAATTCACTGCAGAATCATTCAGCAGGAGGTTGTTCAATTTTCATAAATTTGTGATTTCTGCTTTGAATTGACTTTTCATTTTATTATACTGTGATGTGATAAGATATATGATATGATTTTTTCTTTTTCTGAATTTTCTGAGTCTTAATTTGTGGCTTAATATATGATCTATTTTGGAAAATGTCTCCTATGCCAATGAGAATATTGTATATTCTGCAGTTTTCGGTGGGCTGTTCTGTAAATGTCTCTTAGGCCTATTTGTTCTAGTGTCCTGTTTAAGTATAGTGTTCTTTGTTGTTTTCCACCCTGATGATCTGTTCAGTTCTTTTAGTAAAGTATTGAAGTCTCTGGGTGTTATGATGCTGCTATATATTTCTTTGCTTAGGTTACAGTAGAATTTTATTAATAAATCTTGGAGTTCTTTTGTTAATTGCATGTATATTTAGTATTGTATCTTCTTCTTGAATTGATCACTTTATCATAATATAATGACCATTTTGCTTCTTTGTCATTGTTGATTTAAAGTCTGTTTTATGTGATAAGAGAATAGGTTACTCCCATTTAGTTTTGGTTTCCATTAGTATGGAGATTTTTTCATCCTTTTACCATGCATCTATGAGTGTCCTTGCAAGTTAGGTGGGATTCCTGGGGACAGTATATATTTGCATTGAGTTTTTTCATCCATTGAGGCAATTTATATCTTTGAATGGAGTATTATGACTATTTACATTTAATTTAGTATTGATATGGGGTTAGATGCTATCTTCTCATCATGTTGAGTGATCCCTAGGTACTTTGTTTTCCCTCTCATATTACTGTTTTATAAGAGCTATTAACTTTAACTTTTGGAAATTTTTATAGGGGTTTCATCAATTGTTAAGTAGTTCTCATAGAGAAAGTCTAGTGGTGACCAATTTGTTCCATATGCACTTGTGTGGGAAAGATTTTATTTCTCGTTCATTTATGACACTTATTTTTCAAGACAGAAAATTCTTGGCTGAGACTTATTCTGTTTAGGAGGACTGAAATTGGGATGCCAAATCCATTCTGGATTGGAAGATCTTTGCTTTTAATTCTGCTTTTAGTCTGATTCATTTTTCTTTGTGCGTAACTTGTTGCTTTCATCTCTCAGCTCATATGATTTTGTCCTTCTCTTTCACTTTATCCAGACTGATGACTACATGTTTTTCTGATGTCTTATCTGCTATGAATTTTCTAGGTGTTCTATGGTAATCTTATATTTGGATATCTAAATCTAAGCCAATACCAGGGAATTTTTCCTCAATTATTCCCTCAAATATATCTTCTGATTTTACTTTTCTTCTCCCTCACAGATACCTATGATTATTATATTAGCTTGTTTTACATAGTCTTACAGTTTTAACAATGATTGTTCCTTTTATTCATTCTTTTTCTACATATTTGACTTATTGTGTTAAGTAGAAAGCCTTGTCTTCAAGCTTTGAAATTCTTTTTGCTTCTTGCTCTAGTCTGTTGTTAAAGCTTTCTGTTGTATTTTAACATTCTCTGAAGGACTCTTTCATTTCTTTCAGTTCTGTTATAGATTTTGTGTATGTGTGTGATTTCCGGTTACAACAAAGAGAAATAGTTTGTTCTTAATTAGAAATTTCTTGGGTTTTTTATTCTTGGTGATTAATTGAGGGTACAAAGAACCAAGTTACATTGATAGCATTTGTTAGAAAAAGTCCCTCTTATAATTGTGTACTGTCCACAAGAGACATGTCACACACTGTGACCCCCCACACCCCTCCCTCCTTCCCTATCTTTGCTCCTCCCTTCCTACATGCCCTTCCCTCTTTCCCTCTCTTTGCTCTTCTCTTCATCCACCACCTGCCTCCTTCCCTCTCTCTGCTCTCCCACCTTTTATTAGGTCATCAACTGTCCTCATATGAGAATTGAGTACATAGAATTCTTGCTTATCTATTCTTCTAATGCTTTACTAAGAACAATGTAGAATCAATATTGTTAAAATATCCATATTACCCAAATCAATTTACAAATCTAATGCAATCCCTATCAAAGCACCACTATCATACTTTAAAGATCTGGACAAAGTAGGACGTTGTTTTATATAGAAATACAAAAAAACCTTGAAAAGCCAAGACATTACTCAGAAATAAAAATAAATCAGGAGGAATCATGCTAGCAGACTTCAAAGTATACTATAAATCTATAGTGATCAAAACAGCATGGCATTGGCACAAAAAATAGAGAGGTAGATGTGTGGAACAGAATTGAAGAACAAGAGGTGAACCCAGACACTTATCGTCATTTGATCTTTGATAAGCCCATCAAAAATATAAATTGGGGGAAAGATTCCCTATTTAACAAATGGTGCTGAAAGAATTGGCTGGCGACTTGTAGAAGACTGAAACTTGTAGAAGACCCACATCTTTCACCATTGACAAAAATTGATTCTCACTGGATAAAAGATTTAAGCTTAACATATGAAACTATAAAGATTCTTGGAGAGAGTGCAATAGAAACACTTGAAGAAATTGCCCTGGAAGAATACTTTGCCTAGGGGGTCCTCCTCATAATTGAAGCAACTCCAAAAATACATTACTGGGATCTGATAAAACTAAAAGCTTCTGCAGATCCAAGGACCCAGTAAGTAAAGCAAGTCCTCAGAAAGACAGCCTTCAGAATGGGAGAGGGTATTTTCAGGTTATGCTTTTGACAAAGGTTTGATAACCAGAATCCACGTATAAAACCCAAACTTATTAATAAGAAAAGAACAAGTAATCTCATTTGATTGTGGGCAAGTAACTTGAATAGAAGCTTCTGTGAAGAAGATAGGCACATGGCCTACAGACATGAAAAAATGCTCATTATTTTTAATCATCAGAGAAATGCAAATAAAAACCACTTTGAGATACCATCTAACTTCAGTAAGAGTGGCTCACATAAAAAAATCTTAAAAGTACAGATGTTGGCGTGGATGTGGAGAAAAGGGAACAATTCTGCACTGCTGGTGGGAATGCAAGCTAATACATCCCTTTTGGAAAGAAATATGAAGAATATTCAGGGATCTAAAAATAGACCTGCCATTTGACCCTGCAATTTCTCTACTAGGTGCATATCCAAAAGACCAAAAATCACTTTATAAAAGGATTTTTGCACCAAATTATTCATTGCAGCTCAATTCATAATAGCCAAGTCATGGAAGAAGCCCAAGTGCCCATCTAACCATGAATGGATTAATAAATTGTGGTATATGCATACCATGGAATATTAGGCAGCCTTAAAAAGATGGAGACCTTACCTCTGTTATGTTTACATAGATGGAGCTGGGACATATCCTTCTTAGTAAAGTATCTCAAGAATGTAAGAAAAAGTATCCCATGTACTCAGTACTATTATGAAAGCAATTTACAATTACTCACACTTTCATATGAAGAATAGATCATAACTATGGCCCAGGTTGAAGGAGGGGTAAGGGAGGCTTTGGAGCAGAGGGTGAGGTCAGATCAAGGGAGGGTGAATGGTAGGATCACACCTATGGTGCATAATGCAAGGGTACATGTTGGATCTATTAGTATAGAGTATAAATATCTTAACACAATAGTTAAGTAATCGAGATGAGGTATGTATAAACCAGTGTGATGTAAGCATTCCTAATTCTATATGAAATCAGTACATTGTACCCCATAAATGCATTAATGTATACATGATCTATGTGGTTATGATTTAATAAAAAAATTTTAAAAACTAATAATATGTTCCACTTCCAACCAGGTTAATACAAAGAATGTAAAGTCTCCATCTTTTTTAGTGGCTGACTAGTATTCCAGGGTATACATATACCACAGCTTGTTAATCCATTACTGAGTTGGGCATTTGGGCTGTTTCCACATTTTGGTGATTGTAAATTGAGCTGTGAGGAACAGTATAGTGCAAGTGTCCTTATGATAAATTGATTTTTTTTTTTCATTCTGGGTAGATACCTAGTAATGGGATGCAGGATCAATTGGGAGATCTCGCTTGAATTCATTGAGGGTTCTCCATACAAAAAGTTGTATTAGTTTGCAGTCCCACCAGCAGTGTAAAAGTGTTCCCTTCTCTCCACATCCATGCCAGCATCTGTAGTTTTGAGATTTTCTAATGTGTACCATTCTTGCTGGGGTTAGATGATATCTCAGGGTGGTTTTGATTTTCATTTCTCTACTAATTAGGGACAATGAGCATTTTTTCATATGTTTTTTAACCATTCGTCTGTCTTCTTTAGAGAAGGTTTTATTCATGTCTCTTGCCCAGTGAGATATGAAATTGTTGGCTTTTTTCATATGGATTAACTTGAGTTCTCTATAGATCCTAGTTATCAAGCTTTGGTCTGATTCAAAATATGTAAATATCCTTTCCATTGAGTAGGTTGTCTATTTGCTTTGGTTGCTGTCTCCTTAGCTGTACAGAAGCTTTTCAGTTTAATTATGTCCCATTTGTTTATTTTTGTTGTTGCAATTGCCATGGAAGTCTTCTTCATAAAGTCTTTTCCCAGACCGATATCTTCAAGTGTTTTTCCCACACTTTCTTTGGGGATTTTTATCATTTCATGCCTTAAATTTAGGTCTTTTATCCATCTTTAATCAATTTTTCTGAGTAGAGAAAGGTGCAGGTCCATTTTCAGTCTTTTACATGTGGATATCCAGTTCTCCCAGCACCATTTATTGAGTAGGGATTCTTTCCCCCAGTGTATGTTCTTGTTTGGTTTAGCAAAGTTTAGGTGGCTATGAGATGTTAGTTTCATTTCCTAATTTTCCTCTCCTCCTCCTCCTCCTTTTTCTTCTTGGACAGAGTCTCACTTTGTCACCCTCAGTTGAGTGCTGTGGCATCACATACAGCTCACAGCAACCTCCAGCCCTTGGGCTTAAGCGATTCTTTTGCCTCAGCCTCTCAAGTAGCTGGGACTACAGGTACCCACCACAATACCTGGCTATTTTTTTGTTGCAGTTTGGCAGGGGCCTGGTTAGAATGTGCCAACCCTTGTATATGGGGCTGGCACCCTACTCATTGAGCCACAGGCACCACCCCAACATTTCCTAATTTTCTTTTCTTTCTTTCCTTTTTTTTTTTTTTGCTTTTTAATTTTATTTCACTGCTTATTTTTTATTTCTTTACTTTTTTTTTTGGTTGTTGAGACAGTGTCCCATCCTATGCTCCTGAGAAGAATGCAGTGGGCATGGTAGCTCACTGTAACCTCAGACATGGGCTGCGAGCATCCCGCTGCCTCAGCCTCCGGAAGTCGCTGGGATTACAGGTGCTCGCAGTAGCACCCGGCTGGATTTTTCCATTTTTTTTCATGAGTCGGGGTCTCGCTGTGGCTCAGGCAACTCTCCATCTACTGAGCTCAAGCAATTCTCCCTCCTTGGCCTCCCACAGTGCTGGGATTACAGGCATGAGCTACCACACCTGGCCTAATTTTCTATTTTATTCCAAATTCTGTGTCTCTGTTTTTGTGGAAGAACCATGCTGTTTTGATGACTATGACGTTATAGTACAGGCTAAAGTCTGGTATACTGATGCCCCCGGCATATATATATATATATATATATATATATATATATATATATAAATTTTTTTTTTTTTTAAGAACTCCCTTAGCTATATGGAAATTTTCTGGTTCCATACAAAATGAAGAATTATTTTTTCCAGATTCTGAAAGTACAATGTTGGTATTTTAATAAGATTACTTTGGGAATTATAAACATTTTAACAATGTTCATTCTTCCTAGCCATGAGCATGATCTTATTTTCTTCCTTTTGTTAATATCCTCTGCTATTTATTTTCTTAGTGTTTCATAATTTTCTTTATACAAGTCCTTCACTTCTTTTGTTAGGTGTATTTCTGGTATTTCATTGCCCTGTTAGCTATGGTGATGGGGGTTGTGTCTTTACCCTTTCATCTTGGCTGTTATTGGTGTATACAAAGGCTACTGACTTGTGGACATTGATTTTATATCCTGGGACATTACTTTATTTTTTGATAACTTCCAGGAGTCTTGTGGTTGAGTCTTTGTAGTTCTCTACAAGTTCTCAGCAAAGATGGACAGTTTGACCTCCTCTGCTTCCATTTGGATAACCTTTTATTTCCTTCTCTTGCCTGATTATATTGGCTAGAACTTCCAGCACTATGTTGAATAGCAGTGGCAATAGAGGACAACCTTGTCTGGTTCAAATTCTAGGTGGAAAAGCTTTCAGTTTTACTCCATTCAGTAAAATATTAGTTGTGGATTTGTCATAGATGACTATGATGAGTTTAAGAAATGTGCCACCCATGCCTATACTCTTCAGTGTTCTTATTAGAAATGGATGCTGGATTTTATCAAATGCTTTCTCTGCATCTATTGAGAGGATCACATGTTCTTTGTTTTTAATTTTGTTGATACAGTGAATAATGTTTATGGACTTGAGTATGTTAAACCAGCCTTGCATCACTGGGATGAAACATACTCGATCATGACGTATGACTTTTTTGATGATAAGCTATAATCTATTGCTTAGGATAGTATTGAGAATTTTTGCATCTATATTCATAGTGAAATTGATCTGAAGTTCTCCTTTTTAGTCAGGTCTTTTTCTGGTTTTGGTATCTCAGTGATATTTTCGTCATAGAATGTGTTGGGGGAGATTGCCTCCTCATCAATTTTCTGAAATATTTTCTGCAATATGGGAATAAGCTCTTCTTTAAAGGTTGGATAAGATTCTGATGTGAGGCCATCCGGACCAGGGTATTTTTTTGTTGGCAGATTTTTTATTGTTTCTTTGATCTCAGCTTGGAATTGGTCTGTTCAGGAGATCTGTTTGTTCCTGGCTAAGTCTAGGGAGAGGGTGTGATTCAAAATATTGATCCATTTCCTTCACATTGTCATATTTCTGGGCATTGTTTCTTATAGTATTCAGAGATAATCTCTTGTAACTCTGTGCCATCTATTGTTATTTCTGCTTTATTATTTCTGATTGAGGTTACTGGAGATTTTACTTTTCTATTTCTAGTTAGTCTGGCAAGAGGTTTACCTATTTAATGTATTTTTTCCAAAAGTCAACTCTTGGTTTCATTAATTTCTTAATGATTATTTTGTTTTCAATTTTATTAATCTCTGATTTCATTTTGGATATTTCTTTTCTTCTGCCGGTTTTAGACTTAGATTGTTCTTCTTTTTCTTTTCCTTTCTTTCCTTTCTTTTATTTATTTATTTTTTTTTTTTATGACAGAGCCTCAAGCTGTTGCCCTGGGTAGAATGCCATGTCATCACAGCTCACAGCAACCTGCAACTCTTGGGCTCAAGCGATTCTCTTGCCTCCACCTCCCAAGTAGCTGGAACTACAGGTGCCTGCCACAATGCCCGGCTATTTTTTGGCTGCTGACTTCATTGTTGTTTGGCGGGCTGAGCTGGATTTGAGCCCACTAGCTCAGGTGTATGTGGCTGGTGCCTTAGCTGCTTGAGCCACAGGTGCCCAGCCTGTTTTTCTTTTTCTAATTTCATAGATAGATTGTGAGTTTGTTGATGTGTTATCTTTTGTTTTTTGGATATAGATATTTACAGCGATAAATTTTCCTTTCAGGACTGCTTATGCTGTATTCCACAGGTTTTGATAGCTTGTGTCTTCATTGTTGTTGTTCTCAAGGAAGGTAGTGATTTCCTCTTTAATTTCTTCCTGCACCCAAGTGTCATTCAGTAGAAGGTTGCTTAATTTCCAGCTGTTTGTGTGAGGTTGAATGTTTTTGTTGGAGTTGAGTTTTTCCTTTAATGCCTTGTGTTCTGAGAATATACAAGGTCAAATTTCAATTCTTTTGATTTGTTGAGGTTTGTTTTGTATCATATGATATAACCAATTTTAGTGAATATGCCTTGGGCCAATGATAAGAATGTATATTCTTTATCTTTCAGATGAATTGTTCTATATTCATCTATCAAGCACACTAGTTCTAGAGTCTCATTTAAGTCCCTTATATCTTTGTTTAATTTCTGGTTAGAGCAGAGGTTTGCAACCTGTGGGTCACAACCCACAGAAACTATTTTAAAGGGCCATAGCATTAGGAAGATTGAGAACCACTGGTTTAGAGGGTCTGTCCAGATTTGTAAGAGGAGTGTTAAAGTCCCCTGTCATTATGCTGTTATACGATATCATATCACTCAGACTAATTAAGGTTTGCTTCAAGAACCTGGGCGCATTTAACTTTCATACATAAATATTTAGAATTGAAATGTCTTCTTGTATTTTTTCCTTGACTAATATGAGGTGTCCATCTTTGTCTTTTTTTACTTTAGTTGCTTTAAAATCCACTTGTATCTGTAAATAAGATTGCAACCCTTCTTTTCTTCTGAATTCCGTTTGCCTGAAAAATTGTCTTCCAACCCTTACCTCTGAGTTTTAATTTGTCTTCTGAGGCTAGGTATGTTTTCTGCAGACATCAATTGGATGGCTTGTGTTTTTTAGTTCAATCAGCCAATCTATGCCCTTTCAGTGAGGAATTCAAGCCATTAACATTTATTGAGATAATTGATAATGTGGTAGTGTTCTAGTCATCTTATTTTGGAAAGTACATTGCTTATTTTTATCTTTTGCATCACTATGGAAGCTGGGTTATGCCATTTAAATTCTGAGAGCTTACTTTTCTGGTGGTCCATTGTGATGGTCAGTGTGTAGAACAGGTTGAAGTATTTCCTATAGAGCTGGTCTTGTGGTAAATTTCCTCAATGTTTGTATATCACTTAAAGATTTGATGTCTGTGTCAATTTTAAAGCTTACCTTAGCAAGATATAGAATTCTGGGCTAGAAATTGTTTAGTTTAAATAGATTACAGGTAGTTGACTGTTGTCTTCCGCCTTTAAAAGATTCATTAGATAAGTCTGCAGTCACCCTGATGCATTTGCCCCTGTAGGTCAATTGGCGCTTACTCCTGGCAGTTTTCAAAATCTTTTCTTTTGTCTTGACTTTGGACAGGTTCATCACAATGTGCCTTGGAGAAGGTCTATTTGAGTTGAGGTGACTTGAGGTCTGATATCTCTTTGAATTGAGTATGTCAGAATCTTTGGTGACATTTGGGAAATTTTCATTTATAATGTTCTCTAGTATGGCTTTCATTCCTCTGGAGCATTCTGCTTTCCCTTTTGGGATACCTATAACGCGTATGTTTGAACGATTCCAAAAGTCCCATAATTCTGTCAGTGTTTCTCTTTTTTTTTTCTGCCTCTTTACCTATTTGAGTTATGTGAAGAGGTTTGTTCTCTACCTCTGAGTTTCTTTCTTCTGTACGCTATAGTCTGTTATTGATACTTTCTACTGCATGTTTAAGTCCCCTAATTGACTGTTTCTTTCTTCTGTACGCTATAGTCTGTTATTGATACTTTCTACTGCATGTTTAAGTCCCCTAATTGACTGTTTCAATTCCTTCAGCTCTGCTATATCCTTTCTATATTCTTCATTTCATTCATCTCTCATTTGATTCTATTTTTGGATTTCCTTTTCTCAGCAATTTCCTTCATTGTTTTCATCACCTGTATTTTAAATTCCCCTTCTATCATTTCTAACATTTCTTTATAGATAGAATCCTCTGCAGTAACTACCTCATGGTCCCTTTGGGGAGATGCTCTGGACTTGTTTTTTCCTGTTGCTAGGATTTTTCTGCTGTTTCTTTCTCATGAGTGTTTTCTTATATCTGTTTCCTTGCCCTAATTTTCTTTTCACTTCTTCTTGCTCTTTAAGTTATCATGCTTCTGATCTAAGGTTTTGATGAGTCCTTTTGGTACAGGACTAAAAGGATGAGAATATTGAAGAATAAGAAGGGAAAAAAGATTTTAAAAAAGGATAAAAGAGAAAGGAGACTGGGTGAGTAAAAGTGAATATTGAGCAATAGGCCTTTGCTGACCTTTGTGCCCTCAAATCCCACAGGGTTGAGATCCTGAATCTCTCTTCAGTTCATTTAAAAGACACTTTAAACTGTTAACCTTGGCTAAGCAGAGGCTTTCCCAGGAAATAACTTGTCACTGGAATCTCTCCTGTAGTGGCTGCCTGCTTATCAGGTGTGGCAAAACTCGCCTCACTCTATGCCTGAGAGGCACACAGAGAGAGACAGGAGTAAGAGAGGTGTATAGTAGGGTATATTGCCCCACACCTTAAAAAAACCCAACTTTGGTGGGTGCTGGATTGTGTGATTCCCTTGAGGTCAGCAGCTTTTTGTCAGTCTGTGAAGACATGTTACCCCACCTCCACCAAATAGAGAGGTAAAACAAAAATACTACAAATCAAACCAAAACAATCAAACAGAAAACCTTAGAGGATAAAATTGGGGAAAAACCAAATAACAGGGACAGAACCCCTGACAAAAATGAAGTTCTTATTAAAGAAAGAAACAATGGAAAATAATTTTTGCACTAGAAAAATGAAGAAAGAAAAAAAAATCTAGGGGGAAAAAGTTGAAATTAAAAAAAAAGAAAAAGAAAAAAAAAAAAAAAACATCCAAAAACAAAGCAGTATATATTTCTTGCTGAATATTGTCTGGGCAATAGGTCATCTTCTCAGCTATGAGATGCTTATCACAATGCTGATACAGCTATATAAGATGGAGACTGGAGGCCGCTGATGACCTCTTTGCCCACAAATCCCACAGAATTGAGAGCCTGACTCCCTCTTCAGTTCACTTAAAAGACACTTTAAACAGTTACTCTTGGCTAAGAAGAGGCTTTCCTGGGAAAGCATGTGTCTCTGGGATCTCTTCTGAAGTGTCTTCCCACTTATCAGGTGTGCCAAAACTGGCCTCACTTTATGCCCCTGAAGGCCAAGGCTGCAAGGCTGCTCTCCTACTTCCAAACACTGAAAGCTCCACTCTTCTCCTCTGTCTCAGTCCCGGCCTTTGGTGCTGTTCACAGTCACTAGATCACGGAGTCTCCTCACTCTGTGAGTCTGAGAACAGAACTTGCAGGGCAGCTCTTACACAATTGCTGCATGGCCCACAGATGAACAATGATAACTCTTTTCTGGCCCAGTGCCTCTTTCCCAGAGCCTGGACAGCACTTAAAGTCACCCACAATCTCGCACATGTTTTCCCACGGTAATTCAACTGAGTGGCCAAGTCCAAAAAACCAAAACAACCTTCACGGAAGGCCTTCCCTGTCTGCAGTCTCATTGCTATGATAGGTACATCTGCAGTATCCACCATGTCCTCAGACCAAGAATGCAATCACTTGCCACTTCTCCATTGCTTTTGTCCTCCTCCTGGAGTCCAGTAGTCTCTCACTATCTCCATGTATTCCCAAAAGGATGTTTCTGGGCAGAGCCCAGAATCCAGAGGTGCATGGATTCTTCTCTCCCCAATCTCATTGCACCTGGTTGCAAAGAAGCTGTAACTTGACTGCCAGATTGCTCTGAATCCTATATATTTTCTTATATTATCTATCTCAAATGAATTTCTTATTCATAACTTGAATTTTTATGTTTACTTTGTGTTGTTTTTCAATCTTGTCATTCATCCTGTAGATCTTACATGCCATCTATTTTCTTTTCTCTTCTTTTTTTTTTTTACTTCTCATTTCCTCTCCTCTCTTCTTCTTTCCTCTTCTCTCTTCTCCTCTCCTCAACAGAGTCTAGTTCAGGGGTCCTCAAACTTTTTAAACAGGATACAGTTCATTGTCCCTTAGACCATTGGAGCACCGGACTATAGTTAAAAAAAAAAAAAAAAAAAAAAAAAAAAAGTATGAACAAATTCCTATGCATGCTGCACATACCTTATTTTGAAGTTAAAAAACAAAATGGGAACAAATACAATATTAGAAATGAAGAACAAGTAATGTTAAATCAACCAACTTACCAGTATTTCAATGGGAACTATGGGCCTGCTTTTGGCTAATGAGATGGTCAATGTCCGGTTCCATATTTGTCACTGCTAGTCGTAACAAGTGATGCAAGTGTGCAGGCAGTTAGTCTAGATCTGATTTGAGATTTCAGATGTTTCATTCTGTAAAAAGTGTTCACAGACATAAGTGCTGCCAAAAATGGTTGACATTTTGAGTGCATGGTTCCAGAGATTAAGATATGTCTCAGAGGGGAGAGAGGCATAGAAATTAGGAAGACTGCTTGACTTGAATGCGTTTTTCAGAGAGTCACATTTGGTAAATCGTATCCATATTGTCAATGTCAATAGAAAATAAAAAATGGAAAAGCTGTATGTCCTGTTCATGGAGATGAAGCTGTTTAAATCTAAATTGGAACTCCTTTTGCAACTTTTCCAGTGAATCCACACATGTTTTATTTGGGAATGCAACCCAATGGATGTTTTGCTAACAAATTTTGAGTTGTGGGGAGATGGCAGGAATTTCCTTCCTTCACTTGTTTGATGAGGGGGCCTAATTTGACTTCAACTGCTTTCACATGTGATTGCATATCACAGATGACCTTCCCCTTTCCTGGAAGTTGCACATTGAAACTGTCAAGTAGCTCTGTTACATCTGTCAGAAAGGCAAGGTGCCATTTCCATTCTGCATCATTGAGCTCTGGTACTTCTTTGTTTTTTAAAAGCAAAAAAGCTGTAATCTGTGGAAGTAAGTCATATTAATATTTCAAAACTCTCCCTCAACTCAGCCAATGGACTTCTGTGTGGCATGGAACATCTTCACAGGCAATATTTAGCTCAGACAAAAATTCCTGAAATTGTCTGTGGTTTAGTGCATTACCTCTAATGAAGTTAACACAAGATACCACAGTTTTCATAATAGAGTCCCACTTCAGTGATTTACTACACAGTTCTTCTTCGTGGATGAGGCAGTGTATGGCTATTGGATGAGAATGGTTATGTTTGTCCATCTCTTGATTAATGTGAGCAATTATTCCTTTCTTAGACCTCACCATGCTAGGAGCACCATCAGTTGTCATACTGGCTAGTTTTGCCCAGTCCAACTCCAAACTATTCACAGTTTGGCAAACCTTTTCTTTTTTTTTTCTTTCTTTCTTTTTTTTTTTTTTCACATATAAACTTCTTTTTTTTTTTTAAGACATTTTATCTTATTTTCCTTTTTTAAATTAATTCATAGCTGTGTACATTGATATGATCATGGGACATCATACACTAGCTTCATAAACCGTTTGACACATTTTGATCACACTGGTTGACATAGGCTTCCTGGTGTTTTTTTTGTTGTTGTTGTTGTTGTTGTTTTTTAGTTATTGTGCTAAGATATTTACATTCTACATTTACTAAGTTTCACATATATCCTTGTAAGATGCACCACAGGTGTGATCCCATCTGTCCCCCTCCCTCTACCCACCTCCCCCCTCCATCCCTTCCCTTTCCCCTTTCCCCCTGTTCTTAGGTTGTAACTGGGTTATAGCTTTCATGTGAAAGCCCTAAATTAGTTTCATAGCAGGGCTGAGTACATTGGGTACTTTTTCTTCTATTCTTGAGATCCTTTACTAAGAAGAATATTTTCCAGCTCCATCC
>CAUYPK010087630.1:0-14211 GCA_963574355.1 Loris lydekkerianus | reverse complement strand
TCTGGTAGCATGATTCCTCCTGCTTTGTTTTTATTTCTGAGTAATGTCTTGGCTATTCGAGGTTTTTTCTGATTTCATATAAAACAAAGTATTATTTTTTCAAGATCTTTAAAGTATGACAGTGGAGCTTTAATAGGGATTGTGTTAAAATTGTCTATTGCTTTGGGTAGTATGGACATTTTAACAATGTTGATTCTTCCCAGCCATGAGCATGGTATGTTTTTCCATTTGCTACCATTTTCAGCTATTTATTTTCTTAGAGTTTCATAGTTTTCTGTTTAGAGTTCTTTCACATCCTTTGTCAGTAAAGTCCCAAATATTTCATCTTTTTGGCACTACTGTGAATGGAATAGAGTCCTTAACTGTTTTTTCAGCTTGACTATTGTTGATATATATAAAGGCTACTGATTTATGAATATTGATTTTGTAACCTGAGACACTGCTATATTCCTTGATCACTTCTAAGAGTTTTGTAGTAGAATCCCTGATGTTTTCCAGATATAGAATCATATCATCTGCAAAGAGGAAAGTTTGATCTCTTCTGAACCTATATGGATACCCTTGATCGCTCTTTCTTCCCTAATTGCAGTGGATAAAACTTCCATTACAATGTGAAAGAACAGTGGAGACAATGGGGAGCCTTGTCTGGTTCCTGATCTGAATGGAAATGATTTCAATTTAACTCCATTCAATATGATATTGCCTGTGGGTTTGCTGTTTATGGCCTCTATCAGTTTAAGAAATGTCCCTTCTATACCAATTTTCTTATGTGTTGTGATCCTGAAGGGATGCTGGATATTATCAAAAGCTTTTTCTGCATCATTTGAGATAATCATATGGTCTTTGTTTTTTAATTTCTTTATGTGCTGAATTATACTTATAGATTTACAGATATTGAAACAGCCTTGAGACCCTGGCATAAAACCGACTTGGTCATGATGTATAATTTGTTTGCTATGTTGCTGGATTCTGTTTGTTAGAATCTTGTTGAATATTTTTGCATCTATATTCAATAGTGATATTGTTCTATAATTTTCTTTTCTTGTTGGGCCTTTTCCTTGTTTGGGGATCAGGGTTATGTTTGCTTCATAGAAAATGTTGGGTAGTCTTTCCTCTTTTTCTACATTTTGGAAGAGGTTGAGTAATATAGGTACTAATTCCTCTTTAGAGGTTTGAAAGAATTCTGAAGTGAAGCTCCCTAGTCCTGGGCTTTTATTTCAGGGAGATTTTGTATGGTTGATGCTATTTCAGAACTTGATAAGGGCCTTTCAACATATCCACTTGATTCTGACTAAGTGTTGGAAGATGACATGCTTCCAAGTATTGGTCAATTTCCTTCAGATTTTCATATTTCTGAGAATAAAGTTTCTTGTAATATTCATTAAGGATTTTTTTAATTTCTGAGGAGTCTGTTGTTATTTCCTCTTTGTCCTTTCTGATTGATGAGATTAGAGATTTTACTCTTTTTTTCCTGGTTAGGTTAAGCCAAAGGTTTATCCATTTCATTGACCTTTTCAAAAAATCAACTTTTTCATTTATTGATCTGTTGTATTATTCTTTTGTTTTCAATTTCATTTAATTCTGCTCTAATTTTTGTTATTTCTTTTCTTCTACTGGGTTTGAGGTTGGAATGTTCTTCCTTTTCCAGTTGCTTGAGATGTCCCATTAAGTTGTTAACTTCTTCTCTTTCCCTTCTCTTGAGGAAGGCTTGCAGTGCTATAAATTTCCCTCTTAGGACTGCCTTCACAGTATTCCAGGGGTTCTGATAATTCATGTCTTCATTGTCGATTTGTTCCAAAAATTTGGCAATTTCCTTCTTAATCTCATCTCTGATCTCATCTCTATCATATGCTGATGATAATTCAGCATAAAGTTATTTAACTTCCATGTTTTTGTATGAGTATGCAGATTCCTGTTATTACTGAGTTCAACCTTTATTCCATGGTGGTTCGAGAAGATGCAAGGAATAACTTCTATTCCTTTAAATTTACTGAGGTTAGACTTGTGACCTAAGATGTGATCGATTTTGGAGTATGTTCCATGGGCTGATGAGAAGTATGTGTATTGAGTTTTTTAGGATGAAATGTTCTGTAGATGTCTGCTAAATTCAAATGTTAGATGGTTAGGTTTAAATCTAAAATTTCTTTGCTCAGCTTCTTATTGGAGGATCGATCCAATACTGCTAAAGGAGTGTTGAAATCCCCAACTATTATGGAGCTGGAGGAAATCAAGTTGTTCATGTCTGTTAGAGTTTCTCTTGTCAATTAAGGTGCATTCTGGTTAGGTGCATAGATATTAATAATTGAAATCTCATCATATTGAGTATTACCCTTAATAAATATGAAGTGACCATTCTTACCCTTCCTTACTTTTGTTGCTTTAAAGCCTATTGTATCTGCAAATAGAATGGCAACACCTACTTTTTTCTGTTTGCCATTTGCCTGAAATATGGATGACCATTCTTTCACCCCGAGTCTATATTTATCTTTTAAGGTAAGATGTGACTCTTGTATGCAGCAAATATCTGGCCTGAGTCTTGGAATCCAGTTAGTTAACCTGTGCCTCTTTAGAGGACAGTTTAAGGCGTTCACGTTAATGGCGAATATTGATAAGTCTGGTAAAATTTTGGGTATCGAGTTTTTTGAAAATCCAGTGGACATTTTTAATTCTTTTGCCAGTGTGGAAGTTGGAGTTTGATCAAAAGTTTCTGAGTGAGTTTACTTTTGTGGTAGAGGATTTGGCTGGTCATTATGGAGGATAGGTCTGAGAATACCCTTAAGAGCTTGTTTAATTATGGCAAATGTCTTCAACATAATATATGTCATTAAAGTATTTAATTTCTCCATCATAAATGAAACTCAGTATAGCTGGATCCAGGATCCAGGTTTGAAAGTTATTTTGCTTTAGGAGATTAAAAGTTGATGACCACCCTCTTCTGGCTTGAAAAGTTTCAGCAGAGAGATCTGCAGTCATTCTAATATTCTTCCCTTTGTAGTTAATGGTTTTCTATCATCTGGCTGCTTTGAGAATTTTCTCCTTTATATTAACTTTAGTGAAGTTAATTATGATATGCATAGGGGATGTCTTATTGGGATTTAGTCATGCTGGGGTTCTGAAACTGTCTGCTATCTGAATTTCAGAATCTCTTGGCATGTCTGGAAGATTCTCTTTTATAATTTCATGGAGAAGGGCCTCTGTGCCTTGCGAGGCCACTTCAGGGATTCCAATGAGGCGGACATTAGCCTTCTTCGAATTATCCCAGAGCTCTCTGAGAGAATGATCCATTTTTGCTCTCCATTTCTCTTCCTCTTTGAGAGTTTGGGAGTGTTCAAAGGCTTTATCTTCAATGTCAGAAATCCTTTCTTCTGCTTGCTCCACTCTGTTACTGAGGGATTCTACTGTATTTTTCAGATCTTTGAGGGCTGCAAATTCTTGCTTCAGTGTGTCAAAATCTTTGCTGGTTTTTTCTTTAAATTTGTTAAATTCTGGAGACAACTTTTTAATTTCTCCTCGAATTTCTAATTTTGACTTTTGCATTTCTCCTCGAATTTCTAATTCCAAATTTTTCTCCATTCTATTAATCTTGTTTGCAGTCCAAATTCTGAATTCTATTTCTGACACCTCAGCCAGCTGTTTATGAATGGGATCTTCAGTTACATCTGCCATATCTTTCCTTGGGGGGGTTGGTCTATTGTGGTCATTCATGTTACCAGAAATTTTCTGCTGATTCCACCCCATGATTGTTTTACACTGTTTGATTTTTCCCTGGGAGATTTTTCGAGGACCCGTACAGTGCTATGACCTGAGTAACTGGGGACCTGTGTGGTGTGGTGGTACTAAGTGGTTCTGTCTTGTTTTGAGCTGGTCTCTGTTTGATCCTAGTGAAACAGTTACTCTGGTTTGAAGTCTCAGCTGTGGAGAAATACCAGCAATTATGTCACCCCACCACCCACAGGCAACAATTTGAAAAGGAAAATCAAATCTTCCTACATCCACTCACCCAGGGCATCACCTGAATAGTCCTCAGGTGATTGGCTTAGTTCAAAATGTCCAAATCAATTGTCTCAGTCAGCACCTGCCTCAGGTGGGAGAGTTTAAAAGGTCTCTGGCACCTGGATTTCAGGGGTCTGGTGACTACTCATATATGACTTGCTCCAGTGCTCCATGGAGTCAGGAGGAGCCTCCCAGCAGACAGATCAGTCTGGGAAGGTTGATGCCTCCTTCCCCACCTTGCACCTCTGTCACACCCAGGCACTGATAGCCCTATGTGGCTGTGACCCAGTTGCCTGTATTGAACAGATACTCCAGGGGTTTGCACCTTCTTGAATCACAAGGAAATCTATTTCTGCTCAGTCAGGCTGCTGCACTTTGCCTCTATCTACCAGGGGGAGATGAGGCCTGACCACCTCAGGCACTTGATGGAGACAGGGAGGGTGTTCACTCAGTTCCAGCCCCACCCTCGATTGCTGTTACTAACAGAACAGAATGGAACTTTGCAGGAATTTGTTTCTGTTTTTGCTAAATTCTCCTGCAGAAAAGAAGCTGTTTTGAGTTCCCAGAGCCTGCGCCTCAGGCCCTGTCTTTGCTCCTGCAGGTTTGTATTCGGTTACCTGTCAGTTCTAGCCTCTTGTCTTCCCTTGTCTATAGGCTGTCAATCCCCTGAGGGCCGTGTGCATCTTTGGCTCAGTAAAGCAGTCTTCTGGGTCAGCCCAGCTCTGGGAACTTCCCGGCTCTGCACATGTGTTTCTAGTCTCTGCTATCCACCCAGGCTGGTACTGCCTCAGGCAAACCCTTTACTCACTGGGGCCTGTGTTTCCGTTCCAGATCTGTTCCATGGTGGTTACCACCTGAGTAGATGTCTGGCCTCCTCTGGTTGCTCAGGGAGACAGGGGGTGTGGCTTCGGAATATCTGGGAGTGAGCGCTATTGTTGCCAAAATATGGCTTGCTCTGCACCTAGGGGCACCACTGCTCCGGTGTGGTTCCCTCTCATCCGACCATTCTCTCCTCACTCACATGCTGTAGAGTCAGCCCTGACCACGTGCAGTTTAGGCCCTGTCCATACCCCTCGAGAAATCACCCAAGAATTTAGTCCTGGGGGACAGGCTTTCATACCTCAGAGTAAGAGTGCAGGGGCGTGCTGGGAGCTCAGTGTTGCAGGTAGAGAATGCATACAGTTTTATACAGTTTTATGCCTGGCAGGAGAATGCCATGGCACCCTAGTAGTGGAGGTAGGTTCAGTTTTTAGAGGGTCTCTCTCATGGAGTGTAGTGGGAGGACCTTTAAACTCTGCTCGTTTGTTTGTGGGGTACTCTGACCAGTTCTTATGGGGGAGGGAACTCCCATCTGCTTGGTGATGGATTTTGTACCTTTGGTTTGTATCCTTGGGGTCACAGCTTGCCTCCGCAGGGTTGATGTGCATTCTTCAACTTTCTCTCTTGGTGCAACTCTAATCCACTAGGTTACTTGCTAAATTTCTGTCCTTTAACTCTCCTTCTGGACGGGAGCCTCTGTGGAGAGCTGGCTTCAGTCAGCCATCTTGTCTCCACCCCCCATAAGTATTGCAAAAGGGTTAAAAGACAGGTTTTCTAATACTCAGGAATAAAGGCCCTCATATACAATTTAGGTCCATGATGCCAGGAAGGCAAATGGAAAGTACACAGGGAGGAAGATGAACTGCGGCAAAGCTTTTGTCATATGATAGTTACCTCTAGGGCTCGCAGGGCATGAGGGCATGTGTGTGGCTCGCCCTCAGCGGCCAGTCAAGGTTTCTCTATGGAAAAGTGGAGAGGAGCTCACGGAGCCACTCTGCCTCTGGTTCACTGTACACTGCTCTATTATAGACATTTTAAATGCATAGAATGATAACGAAGTAAATAAAAATCACCTGTACAAAACGGCTAACATTTTATTATTTTTTCATGTTCTTTATGTATAGATATTTGTCTTTTATTAGAGAAAAACTTTTTTTTATTCTGCCCTTTCTACTTCATACTTGAGAACATTTTCTCATGATAATATCTGTTTATCATGATCATTATTCTTAATGGCTACATAGAAAATAGATATGTAATTATATATCTGATTAATATTTTATTATTGGATATTTTTTCATTTTTTAATTAAAATAAACAATGCACAGGTGACTTACACACACACACACACACACACACACACACACACACACACATATCTGTGTGTATTACGCATACCTACCATAGACCAGTAATCCTAGCTAACAACAGCTCACATGTGTAGAGAACCTCTTACATTCCGGGCTCTTTGCTAAGAACTTTGCATGTATTATCTTATTTAACCCATGCTACAATCCTTAAAGGGTGGTCTTATCAATATTCTTATTTTGTAAATTAGAAGACAAAGGCACAGGGATTTCAAGTGATTTGCACAAAGTCATAGGGTTAATACATTTTAAGAGGTAAAGCCAAGAGGTCACAAACCAAAGCCTAGATTTCTAAGACTATGTTGTATAGTGTTCCCACAACTCTTCACATGCTCCTTTCCTTAGCATAGATTCTTAAAATTGTCAATATAACTTATAAATGAGCTAAAACTTATTAAAAAACCCTTAGGGTTTTTATACTACTTTGAAAGTGCTCTAGAAAGCAGAGTCTAGAGTATGTGGAAGTTTCTCTAGAAAGCAGAGTCTAGACTATGTGGATAGTTTAAATATTATTTCCTTAGGAAACTAAACAGCATTGTTAGACTTAGAATAAGAGCTCTATTAAGAGTCAGAAGTGAATAATGAAATGAACAGAGACATGTAAATGAAAGAGAAAACACACACAAAAAAAGAAAAAAAAATGAAAGAGAAGATGTATGATGTGTCACAAATCCCCCAAAATGGAGAAATTACTTGAGTTTTGAGTATATATTTAGAAATTAAAATATCAAAAGATCAGCTTTCTAATTTTCTTTTTCCCTCGCTCACCAGCATGTTTCTGTCAACATGATAGAAACCAGTCCTCCATTCCAGATCTTATTCCCTACTCATTTGAAATCAAGGGGGAAAAAAATAGAACAATCAATAGAAGTAAAAAAGAATCAGCACAAGAAAATTAAAATTAGCATATGCTCACTAACCAGACAAAAGACACCTAGCAAAACAACCAATGTCATTTAGAATAAAGAGTTGTCGGCTCTTTCTTTCTTTTTTTTAAATAATTACATGTCCTCTCAGTTATGTTCATTTTACCTCTCAATTGTAAAACACGGAAATAAGATTTTTTCAAAAGTGAAGTCATCCTCATATGAGTGAGCATAACATATAGTTCAGAAGTGTTCCCATTATCTAAAGAGAAAAAGTAGATATAAAACTCAAATGTAAAATCTGTGTGCTGTAATGAGAGGGTGAGAGTTAAATTTAGATGGCTGGGCTTGAACACAGTCCTGCACTGACTCATCCCACACGGAAGGCAGAGGGCCCCCTCCCAGCAACTGAGCATGGAAAAGTTCCTATTTATGTATTTAGATTTTTAGTTGAAACAAACCCCCATTTCTTATTAAGTGTTTAGAATGTTAGCCAGTTAACACAAACTTAAGCTGGTGTAATCCTGTAAGATAATTTTATTTTCATAGCAGTAGATTGACATTTCTGTGCTTGGGAGATGGGTCACTTAAGGAGGGCAGTGAGGTTTTGAAACTGTGAGCCTGAAGAATATGTGGTGGGGGCTCCTTGTGTGACGTTTGTTCACAAACTTGAACAAGAGAACAGAACAAGTGAAAGAAGGGCTTTTACAAGCTTTGTTTCTGGGAGAGAGAGAGAGAAGAAATGAGGACTCACCAGAGACACAGGCAGTTTTTGGAGAACAACAGAGACATTTAAAAGGAAATTATCCTTTCTATTGCAGTAGAGGCAACTGAGGAGTCCTTTTCCTCACATCCTTATAGAATCTCCTGGAAACTAACGGCCTCTTTTTTATGCATATTAAATTTAATCTGTTTTTAGAGCTGTTCTGAAGTGCAAAGCTCATTTTCAAAGTGGGAGCAGAGAAAGAAGAGAATCTGCCTTCCAGTCACATATGGGTAATATTTCAGGTCCTTGTTTCTGAAGACTGGGTTTTTTCCTTTCAGACATAATAGAAATATTATTACATGGCGGAATCTGCCCAGCAGATTTACCATACTAGGAACTAATTAAAGGCACCTTTACAAAAAATAAAAAAACCCACAAACCTTTGTGTTTACTTTCTCACCATTATTAATTTTAATGTCTTGAATTCATTCAGGCTTTTCTTTCTTTCTTTTTTTTTTTAATCGTTGGGGATTCATTGAGGGTACAAGAAACCAGGGTACACGGATTGCATTTGTTAGGTAATGTCCCTCTTACAATCCTATCTTGGCCCCAAAAGGTGTGGCACACACCAAGACCACATCCTCCTCCCTCCCTCCTTCTCTCTCTGCTCTCCCCTTCCCCCACTGTGCCATTGTCCTCATATCAAAATTGAGTACATAGGATTCATGCTTCTCCATTCTTGTGATGCTTTACTAAGAATAATGTATTCCACTTCTATCCATTAATACAAAGGCTGTAAATTCTCCATTTTTTAAATGGCTGAATAGTATTCCATAGTATACATATACCACAGCTTGTTAATCTATTCTTGGGTTGGTGGGCATTTAGGCTGTTTCCACATTTTGGTGACTGTAAATTGAGCTGCAATAAATAGTCTAGTGCAAGTGTCCTTATGAGAAAAGGATTTTTTTCCTTCAGAGTAGATACCCAGTAATAGGATTGCAGGATCAAATGTCATTCTGGCTTTTCAAGACACAGACTTTTTATACCATATTCTTTTAGAAGACCCATGAGAATTTTATGCATATTGGCCTTAATATAAAAAGATCAAAATAGTTCCTGCTTATCAAAAGAAGTTTAATGTATTCTAATTGCAGTTATTAAAGACTCATTCCATATTTTGTTCTACCTGAGACAAACTTAAACTCAT
The DNA here is from genome assembly GCA_963574355.1 of Loris lydekkerianus. Lineage (NCBI taxonomy): Eukaryota > Metazoa > Chordata > Mammalia > Primates > Lorisidae > Loris > Loris lydekkerianus. The sequence continues at coordinate 5,250 of CAUYPK010087630.1, read as the reverse complement.
ATTTTGTAGACTTTAGACAATCACCTATTTCATGACTCTGCAACATAAGGGTAAAATTTTTCCTAGTCATATAGACAATCTCAGTCATATAGCTGTGTTTTTGGATGTATTATACAATTTTGTTTCAGCAATGGAAGTCACATTGTGTTTTACCTTAACCAATGTAATTTTATGAAAAAACTCATTACTTGATAGTTTGATATTTTTGCAGGAAACTTCCAGTGTTTTCTCTTAGCTTTTGAAACAGTAGTATCAGTCACTATAAGACAATGAATATTGCATGTCCACTGACATTTTATGTAAGTTCGATACTGACAATTACATTACAATTTTATGTTTTTCAAGGAACTTGAAGTGATCTCAAATGCTGCTGAAGTTAAGGTAGAGGGAGAGCGAGCTCTGAGCCCTCCCTTAGCAGTGCAGAGAACACGGGGACATTGGACTAGTGAAATGAAAAGCCAGATCAGAGAAAGTGCACCAGTGAACTGGATGAAGAGTCCCCAGTAGAGACAACAGTGATGAGTGTTGTAGCAACAAAGAGCAGACGAGGAGGATGGTAATCAGAGGAACCTGGGGGATGGAGAGGAAGTGGTATTAAGACCAGTGACATTAAAACATCCCGATTTTATGATGGACAAGACAAATGATAATCACCTGGAACACAGGTTGTTCCAGTCACCTCCATAATGACTCATCAGCTCTCATGCCTTAAATTGGTATTATTTAAATATCACCCCCACTAATGTGAATAATCTAAGGGGAAGGCCAAGATTAGCCATAAAGGAGATAGAGGAATTTATTGCAGCACTAAAGTCCTACAGTCGGTGGGAAGCTAGCAGGGAAATGGAAGGGCTGGCCTCTGATAGCAGCAGGGGAGACAGGAGCAAGAGCGCAGAGGCTTGGGTGACAGAAGGCCAGCCGAGAGATGGCCCTGTGACTGCTCCTTTTCTCTGAGCAGAGATGATAGGTGAGGTCATCAGCTGAGTGTGACGCCAGAGGGAGAGGTGTTGCATGTTTGAGAAGGAAGTGGGAGGCTACCGTGTAAAAGAAATCAAACTGTTTCACTGCAAAATAGATTTTCTGACTTATTTTGAGATGGCCATGAGAGGGCTAGCAAACTGAAGAAGGGGCCCATGGGCAGTCTTTGGTGAAGGAAGCGTGCATGTGAAGAGAATCTGCATTAATGCAGCCCAGCCTTTCTTTGTCTAGTTCTAGGAAAGATTAACTGAGAGCCTGATACCTTTACAAATCTGGACACAGGCCAGGTGCTGTGGCTCACGCCTGTAATCCTAGCACTCTGGGAAGCTGTTGTGGCTCACGCCTGTAATCCTAGCACTCTGGGAAGCAAAGGCGGGTAAGATGCTTGAGCTTTGGACTTCCAGACCAGCCAGACCAAGAACCAAATCCCAGTCTCTACTAAAAATGGAAAAACTAGCTGGGTGTTGTGGTGCGTGCCTATAGTCCCAGCTACTAGGGAGGCTGAGGTAGGAGGATTCTTGAGTCCAGGAGTTTGAGGTTGCTTGCTAGGTTGCTGTGAGCTATGATGACATCAAAACACTCTAGCCTGGTGACCAAGTGAAACTCAGTCTCAAAAATAAATAAATAAATTCTGGAAAGCAACTGTCGTCATCTTTTCTCTCTGAGGCTCACCACCTATGAGGTTTCATCTACATAACAGGACTATCCTTGCTAGGCTGGCCTCCTTCCCCCCAACCCCCTTGTATAACCTGTATTGCCACTGTAACCGATTTACCACCCTAATTTGATTTGGCCAGGCTCTGAGCCCCCATTCTTTCTGTAACCTCAAGATGGCACACAAGTTTACAATCTTCATCACCCCAAGATAGCAATAAGCTTCTTTATTCTGAAGCCTCCTGTGTCACATAAAACCATGATAAGGTAAATTTGTATGTCTTTTCTCCTACTGATCTGCCTCATGTCAGTGTGATTTTCAGCAAACTTTCCAAGGGCCAAAGGGAAGCTTTCCTCTTTGCCCCTACAAGAGGAAGAATTATCCTCTGGAGACAGCCTGCTTTCTGTTAGAGTAAGAAGAAACAGACTTTCAAAGGAACAGGTGAGTGGGTCCATGTGGGGTTTTGTGATGACAGACTTTGAAGACTGGCTTTGAGTGGACGGTCTTCAGACTGTGGTTTTCAACACTGGCTCTACAAGAGAATCAAGTTGAATAAAATTACGCCTGAGCATGGGCCATACCCAAGATGAAAGCTTTGAGGTTGGACTCAGCTGTTCACACACTTCTAATGTACAGCCAGGCTGGGAACTTGCATGCTGGTGTCGGAGCTTGGGAAGATTAGGAGAGGGTGGAGGAAGAAGGGGTGGCCATGGGATCTGGGCCTCTTCCTGCAAAGAAATTGACAGTGATGTAGGTAATGTGATGATAAACTGCTCTTTAGCCAGGCAGGGTGGCTCACGCCCATAATCCCTGCACTCTGGGAGGCCGAGGCAGGTAGATGGCCTGAGCTCACAGGTTTGAAACTAGCCTGAGCCAGACCGAGACCTCAATCTCTAAAAATAGGTGGGCGTTGTGGGGGGTGCCTGTAGTCCCAGCTACTTGGGAGGCTGAGGCAAGAGAATCACTTAAGACCAGGAGTTTGAGGTTGCTCTGAGCTATGATGCCAAAGCACTCTACCAGGGGCAACAAAGTGAGACTGTCTCAAAAAAAAAAAAAAAAAAAAGGAAAAACTGCTCTTTATATTAATAAAGGGCCACAAGGATGAAACCGTGGCAGGGGAAATACACACACACACAGTTTGCTCCCCAATTTGCTTTCCTATAATTGCTTACTACTCAGGTGTCATACAGCTGATGGTCGTGAAGATTCTCAGATTTCTTCATTGCTGCCATATGTAACATCCCTTGTGAAACCTAAGCCAGTTTGTGAGCTATCTTCCAGGCCCTGCGCTCAGGAGATTGGCTGAGCCGCTCAGACCAGCAGTCCATACTGACAAACTTGAGATCTCCATCCAAGAACTGACTCAGCGAAGCAGATAATTTCTGCACTACTATGGTGCTGCCTCAGCCAATTAGCAGACCCAATTGTCTAGCTTTTGCCTGCCAAACTATTTAAAAAAACTCTTTCTCCCAAATTCTCAGAGAGATGGGTTTGAGAACTTCCTCTCATCTCCGTGAGTGGTGCCTGTGATACTAAACTCTTTCTCTGCTATAAACCCTGCTGTCTCAGCATGTTGGCTGACTTTTGAGCAGCAGACAGTAGAATCATGATATTCTAATGACCTCATCATTCAAACTCTATGGACAGCTGGTTTTTAAAGCAAAATAGCCATAGATATTCATGTACCCTTCCTTTAGAAATTTTCGTTTTTTCAATAAAGGAAAATACATGGGTAAAACCCAACAATTATGTAATCTCTAATAAATATGTTTCTTCCAGAATCCATTGTCTTATTGGTAGGTACTTGATAATGTCATCTATTTATTTTACTAATAATTGCTATTTTTTTAAACCATGAATAACATTTTATCCTTCAAGTTAAAGAGAAGATACATGATTGATTTAAATTAATTCTCATTTCTTCAGTGTAAAAGAAATGTCTATATGAGAAAAAACCCTTGGCTTGAAAATCAGATATCCTATAACAATATTTGTTTTAAATTTCAAACTATCCCCAAATCTCTCATGGAATCAGGTCCTCATTATCTTCACTTTATTGCTCACAGCTGTGAGTTGAGACGGACGCAGCAGTTCAGAAGTCTCCCAACCTAGACACCCAGGAGGGGGCCACCCAAGGGCAGTGGATGGAGCATCAGGAAGACCCAGACCTCTTTCTGACTTTCTAGGATTTAAACAGTCTTTCCTGTAGTTTCTATTGCGGAGGTTCTGCTCTGCATTTTGAGAAAACTTGGCCCCTTCTCTCTTCTCCTTCCCTTATGACCTGGGCCATCAGTAAGACAAGGGGCTGGAGCACTGTAGATAGGCACAGCCTTCCTGTCTCACATCCATTGGAAGAGGGAGGTCTCCCACGAGACGCGATCTTTGTGAGAGCAGAGATTTCATTTGGTTCTTTTTTGTGTCCTCCATGCAGAACCTGCTCACTATAAAAATGAGTTACAAAGATAAGGAAATGAACTCTGCTCCAAAAGCAGCCTTCAGAGAAAATAGCCATGCACTCCTCCAGCCACACCAATGGTTTACTCATCTAAAAAGGTCTTTAGCTGTTTTGTTTCCTTCGTTTCAACATTTTAAGAATACCTTATAATCTAGAATTGAGGGGTCCAGAGAGCATGGAGTTAATTCCAGCCCCTCTGGAGGAGCATTGGTTTCCATGACAATGAAGCCCTCTTTCATAAATGGATTTGTCTGTTGTGGGAGCTGTCAGCCTCACGCTTAAAACAAATTAATGCTACTCTTAAGAGGGAGAGCCATATTTTTCACTGTTAGTCAGACACATGCATCGCTGAACATCCGTCTGAGTAGATATTAGTTATAAATGATGACAATTCCCTGCAGAAATAAAGTGAAGGAGGCGGTAAGAGGTGAGGGTATTGCTTTTGTAGCAACCTTCAGAGGGTCATTTCTTTACTATACCTAAACCAGGCCACCACTCTTTCCAAATGCCTGCACTTAAAACAGCTGAAAATGAAAGTGAAACAGACACAACTTTAATTTTTTTTTTTTTTTCTTGAGACTGCTGAACTCTCCTGGGGTGGATGAGAGGCAAACGTAAGGCCCAGCACTGTGATAATGGAACAAGCCACTGACGTTCACACTGGGCTCGTGCTTTGGCTTTGGAGCCCAAGTCCCTCATTGCCAGGCTGTCCAGCAGGTCCAGAAGAGGGGAGAATAGGGCCAGCCTGACTCTGTCCCTGGGGCTGAGAGGTATGGCAAGCGTCAGCAGCCCGAACAGGAACACATGGAGCCAGTAGTCTGTCTAAGCAGGAACTCAACTTTATTGCGTCAAGCAGCCACTTATATAGAGTGTGGGGAAGGGGCAGGAAAAAAAGGCAGGGGATGAGGTGCATGACAGGGTCGGGCCAATGGCATGGTACCACGTTGGCTGTATCTAGGTAGAGGCAGTTTCAGGCCCAGCCTTGCTGCATCTTTGCTACAAGGAAGTAGCTCAATGGATCTACTTCTAGTCAGGCTCGGGAAGTTGCACTAAGCCTCAGGCACATGGCAGGGCCCAACAAAGGAATGCTGTGTATTATCATTTTATTATTAAATTTATGATTACTAAGTAAGTATTGAAAATTATTAGAATGAGTTTCGAG
>CAUYPK010087629.1:0-23317 GCA_963574355.1 Loris lydekkerianus | reverse complement strand
AATTTCGGCTCTTTGCCTCTTATCATTATTTTGTATACTGTGGCTCTTTGCCAAGTTTGGATTTTGTTATGCTGCTTCTGAGGAGGGACCTCTGAGGAGCGATCTCCGAGCGCGTAGTCGAACTTGTTCGCCACCCCTGTGGGCCTTCTGCTCCATCTTCCTGGCCCAAGAAAGGCAGTACGTGGTGGGGAGGGAGGAAAGGGTTTGGACGCATCCTGAGTGCTTCCCCCCTGCTCCTTATTGGTGTTGGAGGGCTGGAGGTAGAAGGTCATTAGCAGAGGTGGGAGGGTAAAGCCCATGCCCACAGAACAGACAGGAGGCAGGACCACACTGCAGGGCACTTGTGGGGATGCAGAGGAGGCATGCTTTTTCTCTTGATGTGTTGTGTTTAAGCATTTACACATTTTAATTCGTACAAATAAGTAACATTATAAATTACTTTTTATTTTTCTGTATGTTGCAGGGCCTTTTATAATTCTTCAAAATTATAATTTAATAATTGTAGATTTCAGCATTGTAAAGAGACAGCATTTTATTATAGGGGCATTGGTCTGATTGCAGGAACTGTAGCCCCGGAGGCATTGGTTCCTGCCCCATCTCACCTCTTGGCAATGCAACTCTACAATGGGAACTTCCTTCTTAGGCCACAAAATGATATTGTGGTTGTCCTTATGTAGCTCCAGTTGGAAAATGTATGGATGGTGTTTTAACCTTTAATCATCGGTCCTGGTACCGGCCCTGTGATAAGGCCACTGTGATAACAATTCCTTATAATGTGTTCGCTCTGCCTACTTCTTTCATCTCTGGTTCTAAGGGCAGTCCTTCAAAGTAGGTGCCTTCACTCCATAGGTGAAATAACTACAGTTCAGAGAGGTTACCTGACTTGCCCCAGTTAGCCCAGCTGGTAATGAAAGAGATCATTGCCACATATACCTGGTGCTTCTAAGAACAAGCCTGTCCCCTTTGAGAGCAAGCCTAATCCCATAGTTACTGTCGCAAATATCCCAAAGCTGATCTTTTCTGCATCTTGCTCTGGGACATTTCATCCTACCCCCGATCCCAGTTCCAGGAGTGAGGCAAAGTCCCTTGTTTGGGAAGATCTGTGAAAGGTGACAAGCTCTATCTGCCCAGCCAGTGGCTTTCCCTCTCCAGATATGCCACATTGTTATTGTAGAATAGCATACATTTTAGTATTCGGTGTGAGTTCCTTTTGTTTTCAGAATTTTCCTGTCACATAGCAGATGCTCAGTACATATTTTTATAAATGAATGTTTCTAGATGGCATGATAAAACTAGGTAAGAGAATGTTGGATATCCATTCAACAAGTGCTGCTGGAGCGTGGTGACATGTAAGGTAAGGCTGAAGGGCGTGGAGGCTCGGTAGTCAATGGGTTTATACACAATGCCTGTCTTCATTTCCCATTTTCCAGGGGCACAGAATGAAGTGGAGATTCGGGCCTGCCAGCTGGAGGAGGTGTCTGGGAATTCTAAGTCATTATTCAGGCAGAAAAGCATAGCCATGTGCAAGGTGGAAAGTGTTCTACAACCACTGAGAATTTGGGGTGTTCCCTTTTGTTCCAGGGAAAATAGTGAGGAGCCACGAGTCAAAGCAGTAAGCTTTGGGGATGGAAGTGGACACTTGCACATTTTTAGAAAAAAATAATCTCAAAAGGAACTCTCTGAAATATCTGTGCAAGATGGACAGACACCTCCATCCCAGGCACACGCACTTCTCCGATCCCTAGTCTAGTCAGGGATGTCCTACCTGAACAAAGAAAATCAGCAGAGGCTCCTTTCGCCCATGATGAAGAGGATCCCTAAATAAACATGTTCAGAAAACCACCATAGCCCTCCTCTACACGAAAAGTCTCTGGTCAGAAATGTCTTTGCCCCCTTACAAAGAAACAAGCTACCCCCACCCCAGCAGATTCGAATAGCTTCACCTGCTTCTCAGCAGTCACAAAATTGATTTTCTGTTCCCTCCTGACTCCCTCTGGACAGTGGAACTCAGTTATCAAGCCTCACTTCCTGTTCTCCTGGTAACCCTATTTTGTGAAATTTGAATTAGGAGTTTAATTCAATGTAGTGCCAAGCCCAATGAGATTAGTTTTACGGTTTCAAGAACCTTTGCTAGGAAACAGAATCCCATGTTCTCTATTTCTCTTTCAAAAATTGAAATACAACTAAATAGGAGGGGATGTGGAGGGAAACATCTGCCTGAGGGCCAAGACCCCCTCCTGGGTTCTGTGCCCTCCTCTGCTATGAACACGTTCAGGCCTACATAGCTAAGAACGTGTTTTGTGAAGCTTGACCTGTACCTGTCTTTTAAAAAGTAAGCTTTCCTTAGATTTCGTTTTCATGCAGTATAAAAGTAAGTTGGCACACTTAGTCCAAACACAGGTAGCTGACACTCATCAGGCACCTCCCACATGGGACACAGTTTCCATGAGGCATTTAATGTGAGCTTCACCCTCTGCTGTCTTTGAAGGCGTTGTACAGGGACCCAGGCTCGGAAGGGCCCTATCTTCACTTTCATGCTCTCATGTTGTCTTGAAATTCCTTTTTTTTTTCTTCTTCTTCTTCTTTGTCACCCTGTGGCGTCACAGCTCACAGCAACCTCCAGCTCATGGGCTTAGGCAATTCTCTTGCCTCAGCCTCCTGAGTAGCTGGAACTACAGGCACCTGCCACAACGCCCGGCTATTTTTTTGTTGCAGTTTGGCTGGGGCTGTGTTTGAATCTGCCACCCTTGGTATACGGGGTCAGCACCCTACTCACTGAGCCACAGGTGCCGCCCTATCTTGAAATTCTTATAACTTTTTGAGTAAGGGACCCTGAATTTTAATTTGCACTGCAGCCTACAAATTATATCACCAGTTTATCCGTGCCATGACCCCCCACTTCTTTTGGTAGGTATTGTTGATCTCATTTTTAAAATTAGAAACTGATGATCAGAGGAGATTTAACAGATTGAAAAGGGCAGCTGACCTTTGAAGCTAGGACCCTGCTCTGAACTTCAGATCCACGCTCTGTCGGCTGAGGGATGCTGCCCTCCTGGCGTAGCCCCTCTCTCTGGTGAGTGTATTATTTCGGACCACTCTAGGTGAAAGCTCATTAGCAAGTGGCTTTTTCCTTAATCATCAAGATAATTACTTTAGCTCTCTAAACAGCTCTGCGTGTGCAGTATTTATTTTCTGACAAAATGTTTTTCAGCAAAAAGTAACAGATCTTGTCTTTGAAACCTAGGCAATCTTTTATCCTCATACACTTTTAAAATGGCATCAGGGATGTCGACATGAAGAACATCTGCTGTATGACAAAATTATAATTCTTTCTAAGATGTAGTGATTTAATAATTAAAGCAATATCCATGAAATATAAATACAAGGTATTCATAAATAAATTAAATTGGATTGTGCTATTTAGAGCCAATTATCATTTAAGATATCTCCGATGGCTGAAATAATAAGAGAACAAAATATTAATTTTAACATTCTTTATAGACCATGAGCATAAATTGCTACAATGGTCTAGTCGGTTATAGAATTTTATTGAGGTTTAAGATGGCCCTTAAAATATTCATCGTTTGCTAGAAATGAGTTGTCTTGATTGATTTTAGTTATAATTCCATTGTATGTTTACAAGATGGAAGAAGGTGGGGTGCCACAGAACTGAGAAGTCTATTGTACTGATGAAATAATAGTAATAATTAAGATGGTGGCACCATGATTAAGAAGTTGAGATAAACCTAGATTTGAATCCCAGTTTCACCATTTTCCAGCTGTGTGACTTTGAGCAATTTACTTAACATCTCCAAAGTCCTCATCTAGAAGGAAAAGTTATGATAAGAAATAAATTAGATGAGGCATAAAGTATGTAGCAAAGCACTTAGGAAACGTAAAATAAATGTTAGTTCTTGTGATTTCTGCTGCCCTGATGGGGGAACGCGAAGGACTTGGGAAGACAGTGCTTTTCTAGCTCTGATGTTATGCATCAGCTTTGACCTTAAGCACCATAACATTTTCTTCTGGACCAACTTGAGAAAGTATTGGGAGGCTGGGCACAGTGGTTCAAGCCTGTAATCCTAGCATTTCTGTGAGAACAAGGTGGGTTGCTTGAGCTTAGGAGTTCAAGAGCAGCCTGAGCAAGAGCAAGACTGGTCTCTACTAAAAACAAAAAAATTAGTTAAGTATTATGGCACATACCTGTAGTCCCAGCTACTCAAGAGGCTGAGGTAAGGGGATTGCTTGAGCCCAAGAGTTTGAGGTTACTGTGAGCTGTGATGTCACGACACTCTACCCAGGGTGAGAAAGTGAGACTCTCAAAAAAAAAAGAAAGAAAGAAAGAAAGAGATTATTGGGATATTCTCAGTGGTGTGTTGGTAAATGTTTAACATCCATGTCTGCATAGCAGGTTGAGTCAGAGAGTCCTGAGTTTAGGGTTTAGGTAGCATCTGCTGATTTCTGTAATGTGAATACTTTCACCATAACTGATTTTTTTTTTTTGAGACAGAGTCTCACTGTGTCACCCTCGGTAGAGTGCTGTGGTGTTACAGCTCACAGCAACCTCTAACTCTTGTGCTTAAGCGATTCTCTCTTCAGCTTCCCAAGTATCTGGGACTACAGGCACCTGCACAACGCCTGGCTATTTTTTTTGTTGTACTTGTCATTGTTTAGCAGGCCCAGGCTGGGTTCAAACCCGCCAGCCTCGGTGCATGTGCTCAGCACTGTAACCACTGTGCCACGAGTGCTGAGCCATCATGATTAATTTCAAACTACCAAAGTGATGTTACTCAATGTGAAGAGGGGAAGAGATGTGCACACTCGCCTCTCATGAGCTCTCACGGGCCCACTAGAACTTTTCAACTAAGAGCAGAATGGCGGATTGGTTCTCTTTCTGGCTCTGCTGCTGTGTAGTTGCATGACTCTGAGCAATTCACACCTTCCTTGGGCCTCAGCTTCTTCATGTATGAATGAGACGGCAATGCCTACCCGGATGGCTCAGAGGGCTGCCATGCCAGGTAGGTATGGCTATCTCATGAAATGAAGTTAGTTGGTAGTGTCGCAGTTCCTACTACCACTATAGTTACCAAGGGGGCTTGGTCTGATGCATCATTCCTTTGTCTTTTGATCTGCTATTTAGCTGGGCCCTGGAGCTCCTGATTTAGTTATCCCATTCTTTTTTTTTTTTTTTTTTCTTCTCTGTGACCATTTAGCTGAATGATTATCTGCAACAATTAACAGTAAGCCACGTTAGTTAATATCTTTCAAGCCATAGGGGAAAAAGCCTGGGTTCTGCTGTTGGAGGCTTGATGCTGAGCAGTGGGGGAGCTTGGGAGGCCATCCAGGCAGATGTCCCACCTCCCCTGGAGGACAGGAACAAGGCCTCCCTGTCCTTTAGGCTGTTGCAGTGGCCCAGTCACTCTCTTTTCCCCTCAGAGGTGTATGTCCTTAGTCCTCCAACAATCACAAAGCTCTTCCTTGTCTCTCTGTTTCCCTGTGTACCATCGACTGCTCTCTGCTCAATAGTGTGAAGGACAAAGCTGTGGGAGGAGCACAGGCCGCACTGCCCGGCTTCAGGCCCCAGCACCACCAGCAGGTTCTTACTTGGGATTAGTTATATAATCTTGCCGTGCCACCATCTCCTCTTCTGTGGAATGGGGATAAAGCTCCTGCCTCCAAGGGTTGTTATGGGATGGAAAGAGTTGGAACATGTGAAGTGTAATTTAGAGGCATCTCTAGCAAATGAAAACAGCAATTGCCCACAGCTGCCCTCTACTTCCAATCCTCCCTGTGGTTTCCCTGTCAAGTCCAGGCTCTGATAAGGTCTGTTCGTCATTGTCCAATGTAGTATTTTCCTCCTGGAGGAAGAATTCTCATAGGCTCTGGCTTACATTTGCATAGATGTGGCTACCTTTGGCTACATAGCAGCTGTCCCAAGACACGGCATAGCGCTTCCTGGGTGTGGAGCCATGGGAGCCCGTCTTCGTGAGAGGAGGGCTGTAGTCATGCAGACACCTCCGTCTCTTGACTTCTCTCCTTTCAGCCAGCAGCTTTTTCTGCACATCTACAATGAGGTAACAGCAAACCACAAGCATAGCCAGGGAGCAGTGTTCCATGGCTGCGGACAGGAGGGTTCTGGGGATGACAATCAGAGGAAGATACCAGAAAGGGTTACTTTTTTGTTAGTGGGTGTTTTTATCAGTTTGCCCTTCATTGTCCTTGGTTTAAAAATCCCTTTCTTTTTTTTGAGACAGAGCCTCAAGCTGTCGCCCTGGATAGAGTGCTGTAGCATCACAGCTCACAGCAACCTCCAACTCCTGGGCTCAAGCGATTCTCCTGCCTCTGCCTCCCAAGTAGCTGAGACTACAGGCGCCCACCACAATGCCTGGCTATTTCTGGGTTGCAGCCGTCATTGTTGTTTGGCGGGCCCAGGCTGTATTTGAACATGCCAGCTCAAATGTATACAGCTGGCGCCTTAGCTACTTGAGCTACAGGCGCTGAGCCTAAAAATCCCTTTCTTAAAGGTCTTGCTGACTGCCTGCCTTTTCCCTCCCTAACCCCCTGTGTGGGCTCCTCACAGAGAAACAGCCTCTGGGGAGGGATTCTAACAAATCTCAGACTGGGGCATAATAATCTCTCAAGGCCAGATAGGCTTGATAAGAAATAGGCAGCTTCTTCATTTTTTTTCCGAGGGAAAGCGTTCACGAGTGTGTTTCTGAGATTCAGCTGCTCATCTCGTAACAATAATAATTACCTTAATGTTCTTGAATAGGGGATTAGTTAAACAAATTATGGTACATCCATGGTACATGATGCAGCCATTAAATTAAATGAAGTAGAACAATACACTGTATTTCATTAATCCTTATGCCAATGTATATCTGTACCATGTGGGTGGCGTTGGAGTTAAAGGGCAGTGCCCAGTCTCATCCTGAATTAGAATCAGAGCCCTGGATGTGAGCCAGAATTGCATTTCCATCCTGGCTGGCGGAAAGGGGAGAGAGATGACCTGGCATGAACAAGTTTCCTGGAACACCACTGGAAAGCCAAAGGGACATTGGAGAGATGAGGCTGAGGCTAGAATTACAATTTCTGGGAGACGGCACGCTTCAGAACTGGATGTTCCAAGTGGAGGATTATTATGAGTCACTAAATTGAGGAAGTGTCTAAGACTCCCTGGTGGGATCAGAGTCAGCTGTCAGGCTGGTTCAAGGCTGGCAACCTGTACCGGTCACTGCCTGGGGAGATTTAGCTGCTGCTCTGGGACTGAACATTTTGGAAAAGCGGAAATTAGAAGGATTAGCAGGGAGCTTGTGCTGGGGAGCAGAGGAGTTTGGGAAGGGGTTAAAGTAGAGTGTGGTCATGGAAATAGCACAGGGATGGACAAACACTGAAGGAGGAATGCTGCTGTCCATCTGAGCATCTGCAAGACCCCATCCACAGGAGGGATGGGTCCCTGAGCCAGACAGGAGAGCATTGCTGGGAGGGTCACCCTGGTCCTCTGAAATGAGCATGTGGCAATGTTGACAGCAGCTGGGGCTGCTAAGCTGGATTCATAACCTCACAGCAGGGACGTGCAGAACACTACTGTCTCCTGAAACTGGTGTAGGAAGCTTTCTGCCTGGGACCCAGGAACAAGGCTTGGAGACCCACACACTCCCCCACTGAATTCCTGTTACAATGGCGTCTTAGTCTATTCATGCTGCTGTAAAAAAAAATACCATAATCTTGAGGGCTTATACAAAATAGGAATTTATTTCTCACAGTTCTGGAAGCTGGGAAGTCTGAGAATAGGATGCTAGCACAGCCTGGTTCTGGTGAGGGCTTTCCTTTGGGCTGCAGATGGTGCCTTCTTACCGTGTCCCTAGCAAGGTGGCAGAGATGAGAGGCCCCTGTCTGGCTGCTTTTGTAAGGGCACTAATCCCATTTACAGAGCTCTGCCCTCATGACCTAATTACCTCCCCAGAGACCCCACCTCCTAATACCAGCACTTTGGGCTTTAGGATTTCAATGTATCAGGTGGGGAAGGACAGCGTACATTCAGGCCACAGTAAATAGTATGCAGCCAGAGATGAATCACAGGGTGTGGGCCTTCTTTTCTTTCTTTTTTTTTTTTTGAAGAGACAGAGTCTCACTCTGTTGCCCAGGCTGAAGTGCAGTAGTGTGATTATGGTTCACTGAACACCTGGGCTCAGGTGACCCTCCTTTTTAGGACCTAACCTTGGAAGTCACATAGTATCACTTCTGCCCTGTTATATTTGTTAGGAATAAGTCACTAAGCCCTGTCCATACAAAAGGGAAGAGAAATAGATTTTATATTTTGAAGCAAGAAGCATCAAAGAATCTGTGGCCCTATCTTATTCTATTGATTCTCATTTTTATTTATTTTAGAGGCAGGTCTCCCTCTGTCATCCAAGCATGGTCATAGCTCACGGTACCCTTGAACACCTGGGTGTAGGCCTTCTGAGTAGCTGGGACTACAGGTGCACACCACCACACCCAAATAATTTCTAAGATTAATTTATTTTGTAGAGACAGAGTCTCCCTATGTTGCTGAGGCTGGTCTCAAACTCCTTGCTGCAAGCGATCCTCTCACCTTAGACTCCCAGAGTACTTAATTACAGGCATGAGCCTTCCATGCCTGGCTTATTTTAAAACTACCATAAGCCTCATAGTTATGTGCATTTTGACAAATATGGTCCCCACATTTTCTTTTCCTCCCCAAAACTAAGGTATTGAAGCTTAAAGTGCATAAGGATTGAAAGACATCCATAAAAGTTTTGCTGACTTGAGGCCATTCCTTCCCCAGCTTGAGTATGTGAAGAGGTGGCAAAGACTCGTTCAGGCTGTAGCCAGAAGTCTCCAAAGAGTTCCCAGAGAGGAATTAAACATGGTCTGAAGATCATGATGTAGGGAAAGGAGGTTTTCGCCTGTTGATAGCAGGTGTCATTAGACATTGTACATCTGTCTGGGAAGGTAAATTTTAAAAATTAGCCAAAGGAGAGCAAGACTGGACACCACCTATTAGCATGGAATCTCTCTAATGTCGTGAATTTGACTCTGGACTCAGGAATAAACTAGCTATTTAGATTATAAGTACCTTAATGCTCAGCCTCTTCATGGTTTCCTCATTCATAGAACGTGAGTGGCAGTGGCACATTCACGTGCAAGTCATCTTCATGTAAGTTGCTCCCATCCTGTTGCCCCTGTGCCCAGCCCTATCCCCTAAAGAAGACGTGAGCTCTGCCTGTTCCCTGTCTCCCTCTTTCAGAAGCTCTGAGGGTCCCACCTTGCTAAGGCAGTTTCTAGAGCTTTCCGCATGTGGGAAGAGAAAAGAAGCAAGAGAAAGAGAAGAGGAACCAGGCCTGACTCTGAGGGAGACGTTTTTCAGGGAGTGGTGAAGGCTGAACTGTACATCAGCTCAAGTGTGCAGCCAAGAGGATTCAGGTGTGAGCCAAGTGCAAGCAGGATTTTCTAAGACCAACACTTTCTGTAGCTCAAAAAACACAGCGACAAACTTGAGCTTTTTGAAATCAATTTTTGATTGTTACAGGTGTTCATTTGGTCCAGACGCTGTTCAGAGCCTGGACCGTGGGCAGACAGTTTTATATGGATGAATATTTTTAACTAAAACTAAGGCCCAGTACTGTTACGTACTTAAGAACAGGCATGCTTCCATTGTGTATTAATATCAGTTTTCTTCGAGTTGAGAAGAGACTTATTTTTCGTGTTGTACTCTTGTTCACATAACACATACCACTAGACACATATTTCATGGTTTCCTCATCCACCTAGACACATACCCCTTCCTGAATCTTTATAATATAATGCTTTTTTAAAAATAGCCATTTATTAAATACCCATTAAATATCTGTGTTAGGAATTTTATTTGCATTGTAACTGATCCTCGCGATTTTCCAACATTTGTTTTATGATCTCCCTATTATGTAGATAGGCTTGAAAGATGCAGTGAATATTTTCATCAGGTTCTCCAGAGAACAGAATTAATAGGAGACAGAGAGAGATTTATTTTAAGGAATCAATTCATAGGATCCTGGAGCTGGAAAGTCCAGAATATCCAGGGCAGACTACAGATAGGAAATTTGGGGGAAAGCTGATGTAGCATTCTTGAGTCTGAATTTAGCAGGGCAGCAGGCTGGAAATTTGGGCAGGTTTCTATCTTGCAGTCTTGACGAGAATTACTTCTTTTTTCTGGAAGCCTAAGTCTTTGGTTTATCTAAGGCTTTTGAATGATTGGATGATGCTGATTATGGAGGGTAATCTATGTGACTCACAGCCTACCCATTGTAAATGTTAGCCACATCTGGAAAACACCTTCATAGCAACGTCTACACTGTTGGTGAAACAAACACCAGACCCCGCAGCAGTTTGACACACAACATAATCATCACTGTGAGTTGGTCAAAATTTCACAGCTAATAAACCATAATCCTGGGTTGGAACCCACATTTCTCTAGGGCCAAAGGCCAAAAGTGAGTGAGCAAACCACAGGCCATGGAGAACACAGTGGCTGGCTGTCTTGGGTGGGGCTGAGAAAGCAGTGTAAAGCATCAGCCCGGGAGGCAGTTGCTGGAACACACAGCAGCCCTCCTAAGCTTCTTGGCGGAGTTCTGATGCCAACTAACTGGGAGACATTGGAAGTCACTTCTTTCTGGGTCAGCTTTGTTAGGTTTTATTCTCCTTTGAAGGAAAGGATTAGTGTTTAAGGCCTCTTCAAGCCATGCATGCTAAGATACAGTACCGCTAAATGGAAATACAAATTAATGATGTACCCACCGGAATGGCTAGACTACAAAGACTGAAAATATCAAGTGTTGACAAGGCTGTGGAGCAAGTGGAACTCTCATAAATTGGCAGTGGAAGTGCATATTGGTACAGCTACTTGGAAATTCACCTGAAAGTACTCTGAGAGCTAAACACAGTCCTACCCTATCACCCTCCAATGCCTTTCCTGAGGAGAACAGACCCATGAGGAAGGAGTACGTTAGTCCACAAAAGATGCATGTGAGAATATGCCACTTCATTCACATTTGTTTTTACCTAAAAACTGTGAACAACCCATTGTTTATCAGGATAAATTTTGGAGAACAACATGGTGAATCTCATCTATTGTTGCATAGAAAGGAAACCTGACCCCAAATATAAGATTCCATTGATGTGAAGTTTAAGAACAGGTAAACTTTTTCAAAAATCATAAATCAAGTTGGCAGTATTAAAAAAAAAAAAAAAGAACAGGCGAACTTTTGTAGGGTGATAGAAGTCAAAATGGCGGTCACTATAAAGGGTATGGACTGAGAGTGGGCACAAAGAGTCTTCTGGGAGTGCTGAGAACGCTCTTTATCTTGAACATGGTGTTGATTACACAAATGCATGCAAAATTTTTCAAGATTTGTGTATTTAAAAAAAAAAAGATTTGTGTATTTTACTGTATAAATGGTATAACTCAATAAAAAGGCCCCTAAACATGTATTATTGAATAAAAAGCTAAGTAATTGTTTCATAAATGCAAGAAGGTGGCTTTCATCAGAGTCAGGACACTGCTGTCTTTGAGAAGAAGGGAAGAGGTGTACTTAGGAAAGGGCCCCGGGGGAGGCAGGCAGGCAATACTCTGTTTCTTGACCTAGAGATGGTTGTATGATCATCACTTATAGTAATCCACTAAGCTCCTCATAGCATTTTTTTTTATATACATCTATGTGATCAGGGGGACATTTGGGTCAATGATGGACCACATATATGATGATGGTCTCATAAGATGGTAATACTGTATTTACTGTACCTTTTCTATGCTTAGATGAGGTGAGATACACAAATACTGACCATTGTGTTACAGTTGCCTACAGTATTCAGTCCTGTCACACACCATATGGGCGTGTAGCCTGGGAGCAGTGGGCTGTGTCACATAGCCTAGGTGTGCAATAGGCCGTACTTCCGAGGTTGGTGTTCGTGTAAGTGCACTCTGCGTTGTTCCCACAATGATAACTGCACTTTTATGTACGTGTGCTGTGCTTTACAATCTAAGAAGTTTGTTGTTTTTTTTGAGATAGAAATAAAAAAGATAGGTGTCACCTTAGGTGGAGTACCATGACATCATAGCTCATAGCAACCTCAAACTTTTGGGGTCAAAGTGATTCTCTTGCCTCAGTATCCCTGGTAGCTGGGACCATAGGTACCCACCACAATGCCTGACTTTTTTTTTTTTTTTTAAGAGATGGGGTCTCACTCTTGCTCAAGCTGGTCTCAAACTCCTGAGCTCAGACAATCCACCTGCCTCAGCCTCCCAGAGTGCTAGGATTACAGGTGTGAGCCACTGCACACCAGCCTACAATGTAAAAGTTTTAAAAACAGTCAAACAAAAGGCCAGGTGTGGTGGCTCACACTTCTAATCCTAGCACTCTGGGAGGCTGAGGCAGGTGCATTGTCTGAGCTCAGGAGTTTGAGACCAGCCTGAGCAAGAGTGAGACCCCATTTATAAAAATAACTGGGGATTGTGGTGAGTGCCAGCTACTCAGGAGGCTGAGGCAAGAGGATCACTTGAGCCCAGGAGTTTGAGGTTGCTGTGAGCTGTGATGCCACAGCACTCTACCAAGGGTGACAAAGTGAGGCTCCATCTCAAAAACAGCAACAACAAAAAACAATCAAACAAGAAACTTAGAATTAGTTGCTATCTTGATGGCACCAACAATTTGAGGCCCTGGGCAGGCCCCCAGGTGGAGTGGCTGTAGCTCAGAGGAATAGCTGCCAGGCCAGGTGCGGCCACCAGCTCTGCTGCCTCTCTCTGCAAGGAAGTGGAAATTGT
This sequence comes from Loris lydekkerianus, assembly GCA_963574355.1. Taxonomy (NCBI): domain Eukaryota; kingdom Metazoa; phylum Chordata; class Mammalia; order Primates; family Lorisidae; genus Loris; species Loris lydekkerianus. The sequence goes on along the minus strand of CAUYPK010087629.1, from coordinate 10,497 downwards.
CCCTCCCTGTCCTGCTCACTTCAGGGCTCCTAATCAAGAGGACTGTAGAATGCTCCTTGCTTTCTGCTCAAGAAACAGCGTATTCTCTGTGTCTGATGTGTTGATTAGATTTCAGACAGGATTGGTGGGGTTAATACCATTAAGTAAAAAGTCATCTCCTTTGGAAACAGCCCAGAAAGTCTGGATTTCATTTTTAAAAGCCTCAGATCCCATTAAGATGAAATATTGAGAACCCTGTGGATATAGATTCGATGGGAGAAATCAGAACTCCAAGTACAAGGAGGCTCGTGTGAATACCTGGCGGGGGAGGGGAAGGTTGTAAAATGGGGACAAGAAATGGCTCAGTGGGGAGGGCGCTGGCCCCGCATGCTGAGGGTGGTGGGTTCAAACCCAGTCCCGGCCAAACTGCAAAAGCAACAAAAAATAGCTGGGTGTTGTGGCAGGTGCCTGTAGTCCCAGCTGCTTGGGAGGCTGAGGCAAGAGAGTCACCTAAGCCCAGGAGTTGGAGGTTGCTGTGACGCCACCGCACTCTACCGATGATGATAAAGTAAGACTCTGTTTCTACAAAAAAAAAAAAAAAAAAAAAATAGAAAGAAAGATAGAAATGTTCTTTGGCAACAGGCTCACAGGATTCTCAGCCACAGTCTTTGTCAAGAGCAAGTGATCAATAAATCAAACAACTGCCCATCTGCTTGCTGAATAAATTACAGGACATCCACACCACGAAATAGTGTGCATCTTTTTAAAAGAACAAATCAGTTTCACCAATGGACTTGGATGGATTTGCACCAGGTATTATTGGTTAAGAAAAGCAAGATGATTTAGCTTTTAAATTGTCTATGATATGATCCTATTTGTATAAAACAATGACAAGCAGCCCCCATGTATGTGCATGAGTACTTATGTACGTGTATATGTGCCTGCATATAAATCTGTGTTTATGGAGAAAAATGTGTATACACCAGGTTGTTAACTACCCAGCAGAATTGTGGGTGGTGGTGGGTGCTGAAGAGGGAAGAGGAGAGAGGAAATATGGAACCAGACAAAAGAAAATGAGAAAAGACAGCCAGCAGGAATGATAAGGTCACGTTCATGTGTAAAACTGAATAAGCGGGTGAGGAAATTAACTACACATTGCATTACTGCTGTCTCTAACCCTATCTCAGACACTGTAAGAACCGAGGGCTGCTCTGTTCACCGGAAGCTTATGTTCCCTTTGGGAAAACAAGGCAAACGCATGCAGCATCCAGTGAGCAAGTCAACAGGATTTGGCATTCCACTTGCCTGTCCCCTGAGTCCTCACCACTCTGTGATGCTGTTTAGTTAGCCAGCCTTTCTTCAGCTCACACGTGGTGACAAGCATGACCACTACCCCTAAGGAGTCTAGTAGTGGAAAGAGCAACATAATTACAGATGATTACATAGACATGCTAAGTAAATACTTATTGAATGGAGCTAAAATAGCTGTGGTTTGGACACAGAGAAGTGCCCTCTGAGATTTTGTGTTTATAATCTTTGTCGCCCGTGAGAACAGCCTCTGAAGCTGGAAAGGGACCTTGTCACCTGTCGTGTCTATCTTCTGTGTACTACATATGTGGACCCTGAAACCTTGAGAGAAGAAATGAGATTTGTCACTTCTACTGCCTAGCCGAGCTCACTGCCAAGAACCAGTCTCGTTTCTGTTCACTGTATAATAAAGTCTTTGAGCAAAACTGAGAACAAATAATGAGAGTGAAGCAATGGACATTTTATTTATTTATTTATTGAGACAGACTCTCACTGTGTCACCCTCAGTAGAGTGCTGCAGTGTCACAGCTCACAGCAACCTCACACTCTTGGGCTTGAGTGATTCTCTTGCCTCAGCCTTCCTAGTAGCTGGGACTACAGGCCTCATCACAATGTTGGGCTATTTTTTATTGCAGTTGTCATTGTTGGTTAGCTGGCCTGGGCCAGGTTCTAACCTACTAGCCTTGGTGTATGTGGCCGGCGCTGTAACCACTGTGCTACGGGCGCCAAGCCATTGACATTTTAGTCATCTTTATCCAAGGCAGAGAATATGATGGGTGAAACCTGGGGCTGTGGGTTAAATTGTATCCCTTAAAAAGGTATATTTAGGCCCCAACCTCTGGAACCTGTGACAGTGGCCATAGTTGAAAATAGAGTCTTTGCCTATGTGATCAAGTTAAGGTGAGGTCAGACCGGATAAGCCTGGTGTCTTTATCAGAAGAGGGAAATTTGGACACAGACAGACACACAGGGGAGAAGTCCACATGAAGATGGAGGCAGAGACTGAGTGACGTATCTGGAAGCCAAGGAGCACCAAAGACTGTCAGCAACCACCAGAAGCTACATGAGAAAAGGAAGGAATTCTCTCTAGAGCTTTTGGAAGAAGATGTCCCTGTCAACACTTTGATTTGGGGCTTCTAGCCTCCAGAACAGAGAGGGAAAAGCCACCCAGTTTGTGGGACATTGTACTTGGCTTGAGTTTGCAAGTTACCAGATGGATGACCTTGAGCAAGTCCACGCATTTCTTTGATCCTCACGTTCATTATCTGTAGAGGGATGATGGCAGCACCTTGCCTGCTATGGAGACAAAACAAAGTAACTCGTGTACAGGATGTGCCTCCTAACCACTCTGCTGAGCTCGGGGAAAGGAAAGGAGCCAGGCATGGGTAGGGGAAAACAGTGGACAGTGGTTCCCTCTTTCTCTGGATCTTATGCTCGTGTGGAGCAAGCTAAACAAGCCTTCATCTTTTTAGCTGACATTAACCTACGGTAATGGTTGGCGTTATAGAGAAACGATACTATTGGCTGAAGTTTGTTCTGTCCTGACATTCATAAGATGTTAATATCTAGGAAGTGATGCTCCAGAAAATTGGTCTGGGGGTTAGTTTGAGACAAAAGATCCAGGTTCTTGCTCGACTCCCATAGCTCAGTGGTTACAGCGCTAGCCATATACATCAGAGCTGGTGGGTTCGAGCCCGGCCTGGGCCTGCTAAACAACAATGGCAATTGCAAACAAAAAAATAGCTGGCATTGTGGTGGCCGCCTGTAGTCCCAACTACTTCAGAAGCTGAAGCAAGAGAATCGCTTAAGCCCAAGAGTTTGAGGTTACTGTGAGCTGTGACACCACCACACTCTACCCAGGGTGACATAATAAGACTTTGGTTCAAAAAAAAAATGGCAGTGTCTGTGGCTCAGTGAGTAGGGCACCGGCCCCATGTACTACGGTGGCATGTTCAAACCCAGCCCCGGCCAAATTGCGACAAAAAAATAGCTGGGCGTTGTGGTGGGTGCCTGTAGTCCCAGCCGCTCGGGAGGCTGATTTAAGAGAATTGTGGAAGCCCAAGAGCTGGAGGTTGCTGTGGGTCCTGTGATGCCACAGCACTCTACCAAGGGTGACAAAGTGAGACTCTTGTCTCTACAAAAAAAAAAAAAAAAAAAAAAAAATCCAGGTTCTATTCCTGACTTGCACACTTATTCTGTGACTTTGGAACTTGCATCTCAGTAGGAATAACAACTTCTGTCTCACAAAGCACTGATAAAAATAGATGAGTTTTTTAAAAAAGCCCTGGAGTAGGGCAGCACCTGTGGCTCAGTGAGTAGGGTGCTGGCCCCGTATACCGAGGGTAGTGGGTTCAAACCTGGCCCTGGCCAAACTGCAACAACAAAAAAATAGCCGGGTGTTGTTGTGGGCGCCTGTAGTCCCAGCTACTCGGGAGGCTGAGGTTAGAGAATCAGCTAAGCCCAAGAGCTGGAGGTTGCTGTGAGCTGTGGCACCAGGGCACTCTACCAAGGGTGACAAAGTAAGACTCTGTCTCTAAAAATAAATAAATAAATAAATAGCCCTGGAGTAATGGAGCAAAATTACCAGAACACAAACCAAGTCAGCTGTAGATAGATAGAGATACAAATTTGGATTTAGTTTCTGGAGTAGGGGAAAAATGAAATTCTCTCCTCCCTACGTATATCCATTAAACCTTTTAAAAATAGTGACTAGAATCTGAGAATACAAAGATGAGTAAGATGCAGTCCCCTGTCCCCACGCCTGGCAATCAAGTGAGGAAGGCAGTGTTGTAAAGGGCTACGAGCACAGTCAGAAGCTACGACCCTCACAGCAAGACTAGGAAGTTTCTGAAGCTGGAGCCGGAAGAAAGGCCAGGGAAAACCCCTCAGAGGAGGGATTCCTGCATCGTCTTTCCATTGCCAGCTGTAAAAAGGGATTCTGGTTGCAGGACTTCAAAAAGAAGTATCACAAGTCATGGAATCCAATTTATTTCACAATATCTGAAAAATAATTTATCTCCTTCTTTGCCCTGTACCAACTTAAAAACGAGATGCCTCAAAAACTTACGTCCACACAGAAACCTGCAGATGGGTGTTTATAGCAGCTTTATTTATAATTGCTAAAAATCGGAAGCAACCAAGGTACCCTTCAGTAGATGAAGGGACAAGTACAGACAATGGAATATTATTCAGAACTAAAAAGACCTGAGCAATCAGGCCAGGGCGAGGCGTTGAGAAACCTTATGTGCGTATTATTAAGTGAAAGAATCCAATCTGAAAAACCTACACACAGTACAATCTCAACCATGTTATATTCTGGGAAGGGCAAAACTGTGGACACAGTAAACAGATCAATGGTTGCCAGGGGCTTGAAGGGATGAACGGGTAGATCATAGCGGATTCTTAGGGCAGCGAGATGCCTATTCTGGATGGCACTCTAATCGTGGACATGTGCTAATATATGTTTGTCCAAACCCATACAATGTGCAACACCAAGAATGAAGCCTAATTTAAACTATGTGGGCTTTGGGTGATAATGACACATCAGTGGAGGTTCAAAGGTACCCCCTGGTGGGGGATGTTGGTAATGGTAATGATGTGCATATACAGGGCTGGGAGAGTACAAGAACCCTCTCTACTTTCCACTCGATTTTGCTGCAAACTTAAAACTGCTCTGAAAATAAGCTCTAAGAGAGAGACAGTATCGAGCGCCGAGGGGCTGCCTTTGTCATCCTTCCCTCTCCCACGTTTGAAACCTTGTCCACGTTTCCCTGGGTTCTTGTACGCATGCCCCTGAAGGAGCTCAGGAAATTTCACCCCGAATTAGACTCCTTGCTATAACTAATATTTTGAATTGAAGGCTCGTAGAGACTGACAGCCCTTTGAAAGAGGCTTGCTCTCTATCTGCATAAACCAGAAGAAATGTGCACCTCCCTTTCTTTTCCCATTATCTCAATATATTGCAGGAAAGAAGATCACCACTGCAACCAGACCCAGCCCAGATCATTTTAGGTATGTTACCTGTCTGTCAAGTTGATTTAATTGGCTAAGAGAATCATTTACAAGTCAACCTATTTCTCTTATCATTCATCTGAGACACCCCAGATCATCCCAGCTGAGTCCCCAGATGTGAGTGCGTCTGGGTAGGAAGAGCCAAGTTCAGCCCAGACCAGAAGGACTTCTCAATTGAGCCCAGACTCAGGAACTGAAGAAATTGTTGCTTTCCGCCACTAGATTTTTAGGGTGATTTGTTCTAACAGCAAAACCAGATACAGAAGGAGACGGTACAGCTGTATTTGCAAGTCTGTTGAGACCCTGAGCTCTCAGCTCTCCGTTCAGAGTAGTTTACACAAACCAGTGGCGTCACCTAGGACCCTTCATAATGGTTTCTGGCTGGAGTTTACGAGCTCCTTTGATATACACGGACTTCTGTCTCCTACAAATATATATTTTTAATTCTTACAAGAAAACATGGGAAACATAGGAAAGATTAAACAAGGAAACAAATAAATTAAACCATAATTAAATGACCCACAGATAGGTATTATTAACGTTTACGGTTTTTTCATTTACCTATTTTCCTATCATATATATGTTATACATAACATACAATATTATAAATTTTATTTATGTTATCTGTGTAAATACATACAGTATTATATATGTATATATTATTATATATGTGTATAGTACAATATAATATATACATATATCTATGCACATATATTATTATAGTTTTACAGTTGTAATTAGTTTGTGCAGTTCTCAATCCTATTTTTTCTCTTAAGATGATTCTTATATATTCCCAGTCATTAAAATTTTTGGAAAACATCTCTTCTAATGGGCATAATTGTCCATCCTAAAGATATATCATAATTTATTAAACCATCCTTCTATTGTTGAACATTTATGCTATTTCTAAATTTTTGCTGTCCTAAGTGGCGATGTCATGAACACCTGTATACATCTTTGCTCATATCCCCAAATATGTCCTCAGGAAGACGAAATTAAAGAGCTTTAAATATTTATTGCCCAAAGAAACCATAACTCATACATCTAGGAAAAAATACCTAAAGAAAGAAAATGTGTATTTTTACTCCTGACATTTAACTTTGTTTGACTGGTACTGGGTCAGAAATTAATAGTTGTTCAACAACACCCAGTTCTGCTTCTGCAAGAAAGCATCAGCCCAGGTGTTCCTTTCTGGGGTCTGGGAGACCTGAGCCGAGGGCCCCTCACTACTAAATTGCCAAGATCCTCTTGGCCACTCCTGATGTGTGCTGTCCTGGCCTTACAGAGGAGACACAGGCTGGAGAGCGCACCTCGTGGCAGAGCCCAGGGACCATTCTGACCTGGCTTTCTCCTTCTGGGGATTTTACATCCCTCCAGGCTGGGCGTGCTGCCAGGGGGCTGAGGAACCAGTGTTCCCGAGACTGGTACATCTGATTTTTGCTCTTGGCTGGAGTTCAGAGCAGGGAAAGTAGACTGCATCTGGGCCAAGGTGAACCTGTCTCCTTGGAGGTCTTCTGGATAAATGGAGGAGAAGGGCACACAGACCTGAGAGCCAAGCATAGTGGTGAGGTATTGCCTTCGAATGTGAGGAACGATGGCCGGCAATTGGCTCGGGCACGCTGCTGGAGGTTTCTGTGAATCCCTGCAGCTTGGCCCTAGCCTGAGGATGGCCAGTCTACCAAGGCCTGGTAATGGTCCGAAACTTTCGTGACATACAACTCAGTGCCAAGGCCAGTTTCTTTATTTTAAAAGGAAGAAGAAAGAACACTGGTATCCACTGGGGATTTGCTGTGTGCCAGGCACTTTACAATAAAGAGAAGCTTATTAATAATTCGTTTTTTAAAAACAAGCAAACCATGAGAAACCAAGGGCCTTGCCTAGGGAGGGTTATGGGCTAATGAATTAAAGAGCTGGGACTAGAATTGGGTGCTTTCAATCCCTGGATGCAGGGGCAGGTACAGTGGGGAAGAGACCACAGACCTTGGGTTCCCTCCAAGCTCTGCCTCTTGCTAATTCTCTGAACCTGGGGTTGGTTCTCTTCTCTTCAGAGCTGCAGCCTCCTTGTTTGTAAAATGGGCAACTACCTACCTTGCAGTGTTCCTGTTAGGAGCAGCAGAAAAAAAGCTTGCAAAAGACCTGGTGCCCGGCTGGGTCCACAGGATGGGCTCATTGGAATCAGTTGCAGTGTCCACCTCTTTTGTTTCTATTGCCTCTTCCAGGAGTCCTGATGGGGAAATCCATCCATCCAGGCCTGGGACACAGGTTTCTGTCTCTGGAACTAACCCCCATGTCCCGTGCCCACCACTACAATCAATCATGCTGGCTGCTCGATTCCTCTACAACACCTTGGTTTTCCCCTCTAAGAAACAACTTGACTGAAAACCCAGCAAGAAAGCCCAGAACTCTAAATTATTCCTGCATCCCAGATAGACCCTGTCCCCAGATAGAGGAAGGAAAAGGCCCTGGCTCAGAGCTTCAGGGCAGTACAAAGTGCTGCCTGTACAAAGTGTTTCACATCAGGTGATATTTCAACCTGCTCCTTCAGTGAGCAAAAGGCTCTCTGTGCTCCACTCCACTGGTCTCAGGGCTTTCGGCACATACCTTAGTTTTCCCTGTGGGGTGGGGTAGCTGAGCACCCCTGCCTCCCGGTGCCAGTCAGCCCCGGGGTTCCCTTTTAAAGCTCTGGACTGAGCCCAGCCACCTCAAATGGGATCACAGGGGACCAGCCAAGCAGCCTAGAGCTGCCTCCCAGCCTGCCTGGGAAACATTTCATTTTCTATTTGCAGAATCACAGATGTTGACTTTTGATCTCTTCCTTTCTCCCCTGGGGCCTCCAATCAGCGATGACAGCTATTTTATTTCTTTTTTCTTTTTCCTATAAAGAGAAAAGGTCAGGAGGGTTCAGAAAGGTCTTGGAAATATTGAAAGAGTTACAGACTGGCTATAGGGGGTGAGAAAGAGAAGATGGAGCCTCTCCTCGTCAAGCTCCTGACAGTCCTCAGAGGCGGCAGGGGTGGGTGCTCCAGGAAGGCAGTGTTTCTAACCATTCGTGTGTTTGTAAATCACCCCGGGATCTTGTTATCGTACAGACTCAGATTCAGTAGGTGGAATGAGTTCCCAGACCTGGTCCACCTGCTGGCTTGGAGGAACAGGTGTGGGTTCTTCCTCACCCCATCCTGAAACCCATGAGGTAAGCTGCCCTGACATCTACATGAAGCTGGGTCTTTGCAGATAAGATGAGGCCCGGCAAGCTTCTCTCAGCAGACACTTTAATCTGATTAAAACTCACATAGATTTTTTTTTTTTCAGGTTAATGTGTTGGTACAAACAACTCCCTTACAGTGTTTGCATTTGTTAGGTAAAGCCCCTCTTGTAGTTGTGTCCCACACCCCCTTACATTGTGCCCATACACTTAGACTTTTGTTCCCCACTCTTGATCCATTTAAACAGAAAGACTTCCAGATGTCGTAGAGTTCCAAGGAAGGCATCACAAGAGTACTCTTGGGAGAGAGGGGGAATTGGGAGGGGTGGCGGGATTCCTTGCGTTCCTGTTTAATCCATGTTGTGTACCCTCTGGAGGAAGGGAGAGAAAATGCAACGAAGGGGTCACCCGGGTAGATCCCCCTTTCCTCACCCCATTTCATCTTCTTTGGCTTATTTGTCTTTCTTCATAGGACATTCAGTTCAACCATTATGATAGGACACTGAAATTCTTGCCATTCCACAAAGGGGCTACCTTCTGAATACCCAGGGGAAATTACCTTTTCCCTTCTATAGTTCCCAGCCACTTTTATAAAAATCTGAAGTTCTATATATTTTGTGCATGTGGGCTCAACTAAAAGAAAATTCATTATGTGATAACTCGCACATAATACAATGGATACATATTGGGCATTAGAAAGTCATTTCAGTTTTTGAAAAGGATTCACTGCAGCATGCCCTCAAGGAATGAGCTCTTTCTGGGGCATTTAACCATGAAAAACTGACTATTAAGGATTCTGATTTAATTGGTTTAGAGAGAGACTAGGGCACTAATATATGTTTTTAAAAGCTCCCAAGATGATTCTAATGGACACTCTCATTTGAGAACCACTAGGCTAAATGATGTCAGGTTTCCAGCTTTAAACTATTCAGATGCTTTGCTGTTCGTTTAAATTCAGCACGCATTTCTGAGCACCTATCCTATGGCAGGCACTACGTTAGGCTTCAGAGATATGAGTAGATCACGTGTGGCTCTTGCCTTCAAGGTACACATAGTCTAGCAGGGGAGATTTATTTGGAAAGCAGAATTAATTTTACATAGAGGTCCTACAAATAGTGGAACAGGGATATGTCACCTCTATACATAGGAAATAAAAAGAGAGGAGGGAAAGGGGGACCTACCCAGGTGACCCCTATCATGGCATTTCCTCTTCCTAACGTGGGAATGCAAAAGCTGCCCTGCAAGTGAAGGCTGAGTGCCAGATGATTTTCAGTAGCTCCTCTGCCAAAATTGCCAGGTAACTACAGCTCGCCCCTCCAGATGGCCTTGTGTGCCCTTCCTCCCAGATGCCCTCAGCTGGCCCCTCCCCTCAGTCCTTATCCTTCCCAGGTTTACTGCACTGAGTTACCTCTGGCCAGGCTTAATTCTGACCTCCGTGCTGCAGGTGTCAGCTGGGATACTGGGAGTCACCCTGAGCAGGAAAGGCCACAAGAGACACATGGGAACAGCTGCATGACAGGCACCTATTCGACCAGAAGAAACTTCCAAGGGGAAGAATTCATGAATGAAATATTTTAATAAATGCAAAGCCAGGCAGCCCCCAATCTAAATCAACCCACTGGAAAGTACAGTTGATGGATTTTGACAAAAATAGCATATGTGCAAGCCTGCCCCATGACCTCACTCAAGGCCTCAGCAGGTGTGACGCAGGGCTGTCCTCTCCCATGAAGGAGTGAGAGCTTGATCCCAGGCAGACCCAGCCAAAGAGGGAATAGGCTGCTTTCCAAGATGGTCAGCTTCCCACCTGAAACCTTTTGTGAGATTTCAGGGCAGGAGTCTTCAAGCACTAGATAGAGCAGGGGTCCTCAAACTGCAGCCCGCGGGCCACATGAGGCGGTGTGATTGTATTTGTTCCCGTTTTGTTTTTTTACTTCAAAATAAGATATGTGCAGTGTGCATAGGAATTTGTTCATAGTTGTTTTTTTAAACTATAGTCC
>CAUYPK010087627.1:0-37188 GCA_963574355.1 Loris lydekkerianus | reverse complement strand
AAAGCCTATCTCTGTGAGTAACCCAGGGGGGTCCAGATTTCTTAAGCCTCTGGAAGAAAAGTAAGTCACTTTAAACTCACACTGAATTCACTTTGTGGGCTTGATGTAGGATATGTTTATTTTTAAATATTATCCTACATTAACTTTGTGTATCTTTCAACTAATACTTTTAAATGTGAGAATCACTTTCAAAAATCCATATCATATATTGTTAGTCCGTACAGTAGTTCATTATTTTTGGGAATACCTCACGTGTATCATTTTACTACAATTTGCCTTACTGTGCCTCCCAGATATTTTTTTTTTAATGCCATAGCTGCCACAGTTCATGATCTCTCTGATGAATCTGGACAAAGTCAACTGAAATTTTTTTAGAAAAGATTCAGTAGTTTCATTGCTACTCAGAACATTTGCACTTCACAGGAGGACAATCATAATGAGAGTTTGGAAGAAGGTGGTTCCAATTCTTGTGGATAACTTTGACGGGTTCAAGAATTTAGTGGAGAAAGTAACTGCAGATGTGATCGTAGCAGGATGTAGCATGAGAACTAGAATTAGGGGTGGCCTTTAAAGATGTGACTTAATTGCTACAATTTCCTAATAAATCCTGAACGCACAAGGAGGTGCTTCTTATGGATGAACAGAGAGTAGTGTCTTGAAATGAAATTGATTCTTGGTGAAGATGATGAGAAAACTGTTGAAATGACAGCAAAGAATTTATAATATTTTGCAAGCTTAGATAACAAAGCTGTAGCAGGGTTTGAGAGGATTGACTCCAAATCTTAAAATGCAATCAACCATCATTCTGTGTTACAGACAAAGGAAACGTCCATTGCTGCAGTAAATTTCACTGTCGTCTTAGGTTAAGAAATTGCCACGGCCACCACAACCTTCAGCGGCCACTGCCCTGACCAGTTAACAGCCATTAACATCAACCCTCCATAAGCAAAACGAAAACTAAATGAAGGCTAGATGATCAATAGAATTTTTTTAGCAATAACGCATTTTTTAATTAATGCAGGTATATTTTCATACCTAATGCTACTTAACAGAGTACAGTACAATGTTGCTGTAGCTTTTATATGCACCAGGAGACACAAAAATTGTGTGACTCTTCTTAATGTCTTAATGTGATATTTGCTTCACTGTGTCCTGTAGAACCAAATCTTCAGGGAGCACCTGTATGTGATAAAATTTCCTAAGGATTAATTCCATGACCATTCATTACACCAGATTATTGTGAATAAAATAATATTGCTTTTATTTTCCTGATTGGTCTTTATTAACGATAAACAAATTGTATGTTATTAGTTTCCCATAAATGCATGGTTCTTTTATTTTTTTTTTTTTTTGGGGGGGGCAGAGTCTTACTTTGTCACCCACAGTAGATTTCTGTGGTGTGACAGCTCACAGCAACCTTAAACTCTTGGGCTTAAGTGATTCTCTTGCCTCAGCTTCCCGAATAGCTGGGACTATAGGCACCCACCACAATGCCTGGCTATTTCTAGAGATGGAGTTTTGCTCTTGCTCAGGCTGGTCTCAAATCTGTGAGCTCTGGCAATCCACCTGCCTCGGCCTTCAAGAATGCTGGGATCACAGGTGTGAATCACTGCACCTGGCCCACTTTCTTTTCAATATATATTTGAATCAATATAAAATGATGCACTGGGAACTATATATATATATATATATGAATACGAATATATATATATATATATATATATATGAATCAATATAAAATGATGTCACTGGGAACAACATGTATCTTGATATTTTGACAATACTTTTACCTCTAATTACTGCTAAGTTGTTTCTGCTGTATTACCAGGTATTGGTTTGTCACATTTAGAAAAAGAAAACGTGTCCTTCATTACAGATTGTTGGAGGAGCACATGTATGTTCTATTGCAGACTTGGTTTCAAAGCAAGTTTAAAGGGATTCCCATCTTTTGGTGCTAAACTTTCTTTCCCTTTACATATTAGTATACACAAAGATTTCCAAGTTCTATCAGCTTCTATCCCATTGGCTCTGAGAATTCATTGAATCATTAAATGCCCTAAAAATCTCCCAGATACAGTGAGACATTTATTATGCCGAGATGAACCATCACAAGACGGTTACAAAACATGCACATTGGGCCTTAGTTTCCAGAAGGTTCCCAGTTCTTTGATCTCGACTCACCTTGGTCACCAAAGATGAAAAACTTATTTTTTCTTTTCCATTTTCCAAAAACTTGAATTTTCACTAACGTTTCTTCTTTGTCATAACTTCCTCAAAGAGATATTTGCCCAGTTTCTTCTGCTTAAAAAATTATCTTGAAGAACATAATGTGTATCTTTTGACGAGGGCATTAGTCAAGATTTTGGATTTGTCTTAAATACAGGGGTCAAATCCAACTGTGTGGGACAAAAAAAAAAAAAAAAAAAAAAGCGCATGCAGTAAATTGAAATAAAATGAAATGAGAAAAGCACACAGATAAAAACTCTGATACATCTTACGACCAAGTTTCCACACATTTTAAGGATTACTGCTACAAAACTATCCATCCTCATATTAGAGAATTTGACCTCGACTGAGGAAGAATTAACTTGTGAAGGCAGAGCCCAGTTACTAGGTGGTAGAGCCTGTCACCAACTCAGTGTTTCCAGCTCCTTATACTGGACTCACGGTATTTTCATGGAATCACAGTAGAATTCTTTTCACTCATACCACAAAAATAGAATATCTAAGTAGTTAACATTTTCATTATTATTATTATTATTATTATTTTTTTTTTTTGAGACAGTCTCACTTTGTCACCCCTGGTAGAGTGCTGTGGCGTCACAGCTCACAGCAACCTCCAACTCCTGGGCTTAGGCGATTCCTTTGTCTCAGCCTCCCGAGTAGCTGGGACCACAGGCGCCCGCCACAACGCCTGGCTATTTTTTTGTTACAGTTTGGCCATGGTCAGGTTGGAACCCCGACCCTCAGTACATGGGACTGGTGCAGTGCCCCCTGAGCCACAGGGGTACAGCCTATCGTACAGTTTATTCTTTTTTTGTATTTGGCAACAAATTGGGATGGCTGGAAGTTGTAAAATGACATATTCAAAATGGAAAATAATGTACTTTAGTTATAAAGATAAAGACTAAATCTTGGAAAATCTCCTAAATCAGTGAAATCTACAAATAAATAAAAATGTTATATGGCCTATTTAGATTTAAAAAAAAAAGTGCAGACTTTAGGCTTAAAAATAATGTTAGTCTGTTAGTGACATTCATTTAAATGCAGAATGAATTTAGAGCATTTGAAAAAATAGATTTAGGACTAGGATGCTGAGATAACACTGTAAATATTTGTTTTTCTAGTATTTTAAAAGAAAGTGAATATAAAAACAACATGATTTAGAACAGCTGCCGGTTTTTCCCCTATTTTCCACATTTACCTTTTTTTCTTCTTTGCAGCAATAACTGTATTGGAGGGAAGAATAAATTTTCATTCTGTGACTTAACCATGGCTGAATGCAAATGACACCAAATGGTGTTTATCTGTTTAATCTAAATAGCATTAGGGAGGGGAGCAAAATGAATAGAAGTACAATCCTGATTTCTGAGTCTGAGAATGGAAATACTTATCAAAAAATATAGCGAAACTGTGTGATCCTCTGAATGGAAATAAAGGGACAATATGTGTGATGTATTAGCTAGGTTTATCCTACGAAGTGTAGTGATCAAATCGCTGCATCAGACAGAAGTAGATAGATTCTTTCACTTATTTAATTACAACCTGTAAAATGTCCTAATTCTGTGTTGTTTTATTTTATTTTATTTTAATGACAAAGTTCATATTCCAGAGGAAGAGAAATGAAAAAAGGAACATACTCTATTTTTTTATAAATGATTTTAAAAGTTCCAATTCGGACGCCAAAATTTTGCTTATAAAAATCTGATTCCAATAAGGAACTATTAAATTGTTTCTAAGGGTGTGTCCATTCTCAATCACATGACAAATGAACACCGTTAATGCAATATGGTATTTTAGGGTTAGGTATATATACAAGTTAAGCAGTACCACTTAGCCTGTGCCATGTGTTCTAATTGCCACTGGGGGCGGTACGGAGCAATGAGCCTGTCCAGCTCTTGACCGCCCTAAACTCCAGGTGGGCAGAACGTCCCTCTGGTTCCAGAGCTGCCCAGCAAGAGGGGTTCAGACACAGACTGAAGTAATTAATGAAAATTTAACCCCTGTTTCTCATATGTGAAATGAGAAACTTAGAATTTTATCTTTCTTTTTTTATTTTTATTTTTATTATTTTTTTTAGAGACAGAGTCTCACTTTGTCACCCCTAGTAGAGTGCTGCGCCATCACAGCTCATGGCAACCTCCAGCTCCTGGGCGTAGGCAATTCTCATGTCTCAGCTTCCCGAGTAGCTGGGACCACAGGTGCCCACCACAGTGCCAGGATAAGGAATTTTATCTTTCTTTTGATTTCCTTCCTTTGTTCTTCCATCTTTCCCTTTCTCCCTCCTGTTTTTCATGTCTTGTTTGTCTTGTTTTCTTTCTTTTCTTTTCTTTTCTTTTCTTTTCTTTTCTTTTCTCTTCTCTTCTCTTTTTTTTCTTTTCTTCTCTTCTCTTCTCTCTTCTCTTCTTTCTTTTCTTTTCTTTTCTTTTCTTTTCTCTTTTCTTTTCTTTCTTTTTTCTTTTCTTTTCTTACCTTTTCTCTTTTCTTTTCTCTTTTCTTTTCTTTTCTTTTCTCTTCTCTTCTCTTTCTTTTCTTTTTTCTTTTTTCTTTCCTTTCTTTTCCCTCCCTTCCTTCCCTTTTTTCTTTCTGTATGTCTCTCTCTCTCCCTCCCTCCCTTCCTTCCTTTTCTCTCTTTTCTTCTTTCTTTTTCTTCAACTATCAGAGTTTTCATTGAGGAAGTGACATCAGTGAGTTGTCTTAAAAATCTGACTTTATTGTGGGAAATTAAAGACGGGAGCTGGTATTAAGAACAGTTTAAATTGACTGAATTAATCACGGACTGAGCTGAAGGAACAGCTAGCCACGATACTGAAATAGGAAACACATATTTAAAACTTACTGAGTTATATGAAATTTCCAATGTTTTATCTTCACAGTGGGTAAAAAAGCTGAATACCAACATAATTTGCAAAACCTTTATTTCATGAGGTCTTTGATTATCAGGCTTAATCTAAACACCTTCTCCCTCACTCACGGCCACTCCATCAACACCTGTTTTCTTTCTTTCTCTAAACCAAGTCCAGACATTAGTACCTGCCTTAGTTCCTCCCTTCTGTGTGAACAGCACCTGGTCTCCCATTTTTGCATGGCTGCCTGCAGCTCACAATGGTCATTTCACGCTAGAAGCCAACTTCTCAGAGAGACCTTTCCCAGGTGGCTTTTCTCTGACCCTTAGCTCAGACGCTAGCCCAGATCTTTGATTTGTGTCTTTGGAAGAATTACTGTCTGAAATTATTTTGCTCGTGATTCATTACATGTCAGTGAGTGTTTTACTTAAAGAGAAGGTTTATACCCAGAAGACCAAAAGTCACAATATAACAATATTTTATAGTTTTAATTTTGGTGATCTTTCGCTTCTTTGGCTAAATTTATTCCTAAATGCTTTATTCATAGCTAGTATAAATGAGCTTATTTTCTTGGTTTCTTTTTCATATTGTTTGCTTTGGCATACATAAATACTACTGAGCTTTGTATATTGATTTTAGATCCTCCATCTTTACTGAATTTATGTATTAATTCTAACAGCTTTTTGCATATAGTCTCTCAGTTTTTAAAATGTAAATTCATATTATCTGCAAAGATAATATTACTTCTTTATTTGAATACACTGTATTTATTTCTCTTATCTAATTGCTCTGACTAGGACTTCTGAATAAAAGTGGTGAAAGTAGACATCCTTGTCTTTCTTTTTCCAGGTCGTAAAGACTCTCAGTTTTCCTTTTACTATGATACTAGATGTAAGTTTGTTATAGGCTTTTATCACATTGAGGTTATTCTTATATACCCAGTATTTTGAGAGTTTTTATCATGAGGTGATACGGTATCATGAGGTGATACGGAAGTTAACAAGTTGTTTTGGCATCTATTAAAAGGATCATATGGTTTGTGTCCTTTATTCTGTTGATACGATGTATCACAGTTACTTACTTGCATCTGTTGAAACTTTCTTGTATCCTTGAGATAAATTCCACTTGATTAAGATGAACGATTGTTTCAACATGTTCTTGAATTCAGTTCCTAATATTTTGTTGAGGATTTGTGCATCTATGCTTTTCAGAGATGTTGCCCTATAATTTTCTTTTTTTCTTTGCATTGTTTAAGTATCAGGGTAATACTGGTCTTGCATTTTGGAAATATTCCCTCTTCCTCTATTTTTTGGAAGTTTTACATTGGGGAAATAATAGTCTCTTCAGGAAATGGTACTGGGAAAACCGAATATTGATGCATAGAAGAATAAAACTAAATCCTTATTTCTTGCAATATACAAAAATCATATTGGAATGAATCAAAGACTTAAATCTCAGACCAGAAACCATAAAACTACTAGAAGACAATATGAGAACAACACTTTAGGACTGTAGTCCCCAACCTCCAGGCCACAGATGGTTACTGTTCTTAGCTTATTGAAAACCAGGCCTCATAGCATCGCCATCTGAACTCTGCCCCCTATCTCATTCTGCTCCACCTCTGCCCCACTCTGTCACCCCCGAACACCTACAGTCTGTGGAAAAATTGTCTTCCTCAAAACCAGTTCCTGATACCAAAATATTTGTAGGTCATAACCTGCTAGGAACCAGGCCATACAGCATGACGATTAAGGTCTACTTCCTATCTCACCCCACCCATGCCCAAGTCTGCTGGTCTCTCAACCACCCTGGTCCCTGGTGCCAAAAATGCTGGGGAATGCTACTCTAAGATATTGGTCTGGGCAAAGGTTTCTTGAGTAAGACCTCTAGATTGCAGGCTACCAAAGCAAAAATGGACAAGTAAGATCACATGAAGTTAAAGAGCTTCTGCATAAGATCAACAAAGTGAAGAGAAAAGCCAAAGAATAGGAGAAAATGTTTTCAAACTAACCATGTGACAAGAAATTAATGACCAGAATGTATAAGGAGCTCAAACAATTCAGTAGGGAAAGCATCTGATAAAATTGGGCAGAATACTTGAATAAATATTAATATTTTTCAAAAGAGGACATATGCTCACACCTGTAATCCCAGCACTCTGGGAGGCCAAGGTAGATGGATTCAAGGAATTCAAGACCAGCAGGTGCAAGACTTCACCTCTACAAAATAGCCAGGTTTTGTGGCAGGTGCCTGTAGTCCTAGCTACTTGGGAGGCTTAGGTAAGACAATAGCTTGAGCCCAAGAGTTTGAGATTGCAGTGAGCTGCAAAGCCATGACACTCTACCAAGGGGCAACAAAACAATATTCTTTCTTAATTAAAAAGAAAAAAAAAAAAAGAAGACATATAAATGGCTAACACAAAAATATATTCAACATCGCTAATAATCAGAGAAATGTAAGTATAAACCACAATGAGATATTATTTTACTCAAGTTAAAATGGTTTTTGTCCAAAAGATAAATAATAACAAATGCTAAGGAAGATGTGAAGGATGAACTTTCAATGAACACTGTAATGTAAATTAGCACAGCCATAATGGAGAACAGTAGGGAGGTTCCATCCAATTGCTGAATGTTCGTGAGGAAGAAAGGAAATTAGTATTTTGAAGAGGTATCTGTATTCCTTTGTTTATTACAACACCATTTACAATAGTCAAGATATGAAATCAGCCTAAATTTATTCATCAGTGGATGCATAGATAAAGAAAATGTGGTATGTATTAACAGTGGAATATTATTCAGCCATAAAAAGAAATAAATCCCATCATTTGACCAACATGATGGACCAGAAGACATTACACTAAGTGAAACAAGCTAGGCACAGAAAAATAAATATCACATATTCTCATTTACATTTGGAGCTAACGAAATAGATAAACTCATGGAGAAAGTGAAAATGATGGTTACCACAGGCTGGGAAGGGTAGCAGAGTTGGATGGAGATAAAGTGGTGATGATTAATGGGCACTAAAATATCATTAGATAGAATGAATAAAATCTATAGTTGATAGTCCAATAGAGTAAGCACAGCTAAAAACTTATTACTTATTTTAAAGTAACTAAAATAGTGAAATTGGAATGCTTTTAACACAAGGAAATGTTTGAGGTTTTGGCTACCCCAATTACCTTGATTTGGTAATTACATATAGTATGCCCATATTAAAACATCACATGTATACCATAGATAGGAAAAAACTATTATGTACCCATAATAGTTAAAAGTAAAACATTTTTTAAAAAGATACATGGTTGAATTTCTACTCCTTTGATTGTGAGTGCTCTCTGTGGCCAATAGAACACAGGAAATATTGCTATGTTACTTTCTTCAGCAGACCCTTTATTGGTCGGAATCCTCACATGAGTCCTAAACTGGCATTTCAACAGCTCAAAGCCACCAATATTGCCATTGTGCCAAGAAGCCTACACTAGCCAACAGGCAGCCTCTAGCTGCAACAGCTCCAACCACTGCAATTGCAAGGAAAAACCCTAATCCAGAAGCCTAATTCCTTTCCCAGATTGTGACTATGGTTAACACTTGACAAACCATAGCAGGTAGGCAAAATGTGGCCCCTACCTGCTTTTGTAAATAAAGTTTTATTAGAATATAGCCACACCCATTGTTTATATGTTATCTGACTGCTTTAAGTGGAATTTAATAATTTCAACAGAAATTCCACGTGGAATTGCCTATGATTCTTGAATCTATTTTCTCCAAAAGCAATAACTCCTGTATGTTTGGTCACAAAACACTGTGGACTATTTTTGAGACTAATGGTAGAGCTTTCCACAAATTCCAGTTCTCTCTCTCTCTGTTGTTTTTTTGGTAACATTTTAGAAAACCATTTTGATAGACATAATTACTGTACATATTTATGGATTACATAGTGATGTTTCAAGCATGTCCATAAAGTTAAGGTACAATTTAAAACAGGTGGCTATTTCAAATTTATTTTAGACTGATCAAATCAGGGTAATTTGCATATCCAACATCTCTTTGGGTTGGGAAATTTCAATATCTGCCTTCCACCTTTTTGAAACTATGTAATATGTCGTCATACAGTCACCTTATAGTCATGATTATAATCATCCTACAGTGGTAGAAAATGCTAGAACTTTTTTTATGTCCCACCCTACATGCATATAGCATGGCCTAGTCTGTCTGTCTGTCTGTCTGTCTGTCTGTCTTTCTTTCTTTCTTTCTTTCTTTCTTTCTTTCTTTCCTTCTTTCTTTCCTTCTTTCCTTCTTTCCTTCTTTCCTTCTTTCCTTCTTTCCTTCCTTCCTTCCTTCCTTCCTTCCTTCCTTCCTTCCTTCCTTCCTTCCTTCCTTCTTTCTTTTTTTTCTTGATAGTCTCAAGCTATCACCCTGGGTGGAGTGCTGTGGTGTCATAGCTCACAGCAACCTCCAACTCTTCCGCTCAAGCAATCCTCATGCCTCAGTTTTTCTATTTTTAGTAGAGACAGGGTTTCACTTTTGCTTAGGCTGGTTTCGAGCTCCTGAGCTCAAGCAATCCATCAGCTTTGGCCTCCCAGAGTGCTAGGATTACCGACTTGAGCCACCACTCCCAGCCAGCACTGGCTAGTTTCTGAATATTAATTTACTCACATATTGTGGTAGAATATTTTCAGAATGGCATCTATATTTCCCTCCTTGTATCCCTGCTTTTGTGAAGGACCTGCATTGATTCTGAGCTTGCATTGTCAGGGAGACTTTCTTCAGCCAGGGAGACATTAGCAAACTCAATGCAAATAGAAACTAGAAAAACAATTACACATTTCCACTCTCTTATAGTTGAGAAGCCCTCTGCCACCACCAGACTGAGCCTGGGCTGGTTTCCTAGATCTCCAACTGAGAACACAGACATGTTAGTGAGGACAGCCTAGACCTGTTAGATCCAGCTGAGTCAGCCCAGAGTCGCGAAACATGTCAACAGTGGTTGTTTTCAGCCATTTAGTTACGGAATGGTTTGATATACAGCAAAAACTAACTATAAAGCCAGCTTTAATATTTTTTTTTTTTTTTTTTTTTTTTTTTTTTGCCTCTATGCCTTTAAACAACTGGGAGTAAATTTGGGGGACTCATTAGTCTGAAGAAGTAAAATAGTTTAAAAATAACTATGGGTCAGAGAAAAATTCTTTTTACTCTTTAATATCATCTTCATTATTTTATAAGAGAAACTAGAAATTAGGTATATGAGGTAAAGAAGGGCAATGTTTTACATAATCAATTGAGTTTTATTTTAATTACAAAATCTGTGGCTCAGTGAGTAGGGTGCCAGCCCCATATACCAAGGGTGGTGGGTTCAAACCCAGCCCCAGCCAAACTGCAACAAAAAA
Source organism: Loris lydekkerianus (assembly GCA_963574355.1). NCBI lineage: Eukaryota > Metazoa > Chordata > Mammalia > Primates > Lorisidae > Loris > Loris lydekkerianus. Next base: position 26,730 of record CAUYPK010087627.1, on the reverse strand, counting down.
ATAGCCGGGTGTTGTGGCAGGTGCCTGTAGTCCCAGCTGCTCGGGAGGCTGAGGCAAGAGAATCGCATAAGCCCAGGAGCTGGAGGTTGCTGTGAGTCCTGGGACGTCATGGCACTCCAGCGAGGGCGATAAAGTGAGACTCTGTCTCCACACACACACACACACACACACAAAAAAAAAAAATTACAAAATCTTGGGAATTGGGTATTGGTCTTGCCCCAATGTGGCCTAACTTAGGTGCTCTTAGATTTCAAAAGACACAACAATCATATGAAGAAGAATCGGGAAGATACGGAGGTTTTCAGATCTAAGTGAATGGGTAAACACACTTTTATTATGACATTTTAAAGAGCAGATAATTCTGAGTTCACTTGGCCAGTAATAGGTAAGTTAACATCAGAACCTAAGGCAACTGAACAAATCTAGTGTCTTGCTGAAAAGTCTTCTCTTCTCATCATCACGTGTATTCCTCTTAGAGAAATATATTTATACATGTGCCATTACCACAAACTTGAGTAAAATAATCTTACAGCAAATTACATGTCTAGCATTTCATTTCCCAGTGGTAATGCCAAATAAAATGTAGACAAAAAACATTAAATGTAGCTACCTGCTGCTGTAGCACTGGGCACAGTTCCATACGTAGGCGTTCTAATAGGCCCACAATGAGTGTTTTTTGTGCTACTGAACTGTACTGTGCAATCACAGGATAATTTAGAGCTAAAAGTAAAGGTCAGGCAATTTAATGCTGCTAGGAGTGACCTTTTCATTCCCACCTCTTTGTAAAAGCATCTGTATTAGCAATTTTAGATGCGTCCTTCAAGGAAGTTGTATGATTCCTTCCAGGAGCTGGTTTGAAAGGGCCCCCATGGGGAATGAAGTTCCACTGAAATGTTCACAAGGAAGTGAAATCCTCCTTATCCCCCTGGGAGTCCAACTGGAAAAGCTAAGCCAGAGCTGGCAGCTTCCATGCTAAGTGTCTCTGCTAGACATTCAGGTACTTACTTGGAGGAGTCCAGCTTGTCCTCCTCCTTCCTTAGAAAAAATAGGGGTCTGCCAGAGGTCACTTGTACTATGAGCCTTTTCTTAATAAGGTACTTAACTGGCTATTATGTTTCTGCTATTAGATTACCATCTGGGACTGTTGGAACTTCCTCTTTAACCCAAATTTCCAAGGTCACATGAAATAAAAGTAGCATCCACGGATAGTGGCTGAAATAAGTAGTTTTTGCACAATGAATATCCAGTAAATGCTGTTCGAATTAAATACATCACCAAATATTATTTTATTTCAGGTAAGGACTTGTGGTTTAATACTGATGACAATATGTGGGAAACTGGACCTCCCTCAGTCCAGTTTGGCAGGTATTGTCAACCTCTCACCACGCATCTGGTGGGTTGCAGACCAGTCACTGTCATGTTCAGAGGGTTAAAATAGATGCTCCTACACCACTTCTTCACAGCCAGACTTCTACATAAACAGTGCCTAACTCCCCACTTTATCAACAACACAGTGTGCTCCCGGAAGTTCCTCTTTTAGGGATTTTGATTGTTTTGTTTTGTTTTTGCTTTTGTGAGGCTCATCAGAAATCTCTGCATTCTCACATCCACAGGACAGGGTTGTGGGCTCAGTTCAGTCTACTCTAAGGTCACAATTGCTGTTCCTGATACTTTATTTCTGGAAGCACCTGCATCCTCCTTCAGTGCTCTCTTCTTTGTCAGTATCTTTTTTGCATCCTTCCCTCCATTGCCCTGGGCTTTGACACTCCTGGAAGGGAGGTAGGCAGGCCAGCTTCCACCTCCCCTGGTCTCAGTCCTGTGTCCTCAGGTAGATGCTCACAGCTGATTACTGCAGACTTTGTATCTCCAGTCCAGAAGTCACTTCTCAGGATATGTTTATATCCCCATTCATTCATTTATTCAGGAAATAGGAGGGAAACAGTAGATATTTCCAAGAATGTTAAATCAAGAAATCAAGGTGTCTTCTGGAGTTGCCGGAAAGAGTTGAAAGTGGAAAGAGTTGATAACAAGAGGTTGACTCTGACAAGTGTTATCAGGATTTAGGAAAGGTGAGACGGCAAATCCTTCTTCTCATTATAGGTTCCTCTGTTTCTGATGATTCTGAAAGTGGTCACTGGTCATCCGCTCAGAATCAATATGATTCATTTTTTAAAAAGATACATCCCCAAACTAAACCAGAACTGCCAAATAAGAACTTCAAAATTGATCTAAAGCAGATTGGAAACAGCAGGGACCCACACCCACTGACCTTGACAAAGCAAACAGTCTTGTGGAGAGAAGCATGTGTTGGGAAGTGGCCGGTGGGTTCTAAGAGGAGGGGCTCAGTCAGTCCTACAAGCTGAACTGAACTCCTGAAGAGGATTTCAAGCCTCAGATGAGATAACAACTCTGGCCAGATCCTTGACTGCAGCCTTGTGGGATCCTGAGTATTGTCAACCCAAGCCAAGCCCCAACTCTAGACCAACTGGAACTGAGAGAAGACAAATGTGTGTTCTATAAAGCTACCAGATTCGTGGTAATTTATTATGCTGCAATCTGCACAGTAAAGCTGATATTGATTTTAATAATGGAAAAGGTGTTGCTTTAACAAATACCTAAGTTCTGGGGGAAGCTTTGGAATGGGAAAGTGGGTAGAGGCTAGAAAAGTTTTTTGAGGAACATGATAAAGAAATCCTAAACTCCCTTAGAAAAAGACTTAATCAAATAGAATTGTTAATGGAGGTATGGACTCAAGGACGCTACTTTAGAGAATTCAGAAGGACATGAGATACACATTAATAATAATAATAATAAAAAGAACCTCAAAATCAGAACTGTTGGGCATTACTGTCACACATGATAGAGTTTAGGAACTGTGAATTTACTTTCAGGTACTAGTTTGGTCACATTCCATAGGTTTTGTGTGTTTTATTGTGCTTGTTTTTGTTCCTAGTCTTTAAATTGGATTCGTGGTTTTGTCATTGAACCAGATGATGTACATTTCATTATCATCTGGATATTTCATGATACTTTTGCTTTATTAATAAAATTTTTTAGATTCCTAATGTATAGAACCATAGCCAGAATCTGAGCTATTTCTACATTATTATTTTTGGAGTTTTAAAATAGACTATTTTTTAGACCAATTTTAGGTTTGTAGCAAAATTTGAGCAGAAGGTTCAGAGTTTTCACACGTGTTCCTTCCCTCCACACATATACAGCCTCCCTCACTATTAACAGTGTAAATTATTTTAAATATTTTAAATAATTAATATTATGTTCTTGCCATAGACTTTATATTATGTAATATGCATTATATTTTGATAATTTTCATTCCTGGGTTAACCAGTGTGATGAAAATGTGTCAAACGGTCTATGAAACTAATGCATGGTGCCCCATGATCACATTCATGTACACAGCTATGATTTAATAAAAAAAAATACTTTTTAATACTCTAAGGTATTAGATGTATAGACAAGTCTATCAAAATTCCTCATTATAAGTGACTATGATTATTTTAATTTTTCCTTGGGGTTCCAGCAGTTTTCACTTTACATATTTCACTAGACATTATATTCTCCTGTGCAAAATGGCTCATGCCTATTGTATCTTTTTTCAGAGATTTTATCTTTCATTGTTATAAAATATTCTCTTTGTCCTTTTTAATGGATTTACCTCAAAAGCTTCTTTGTATGTTATTAATATAACCACACCTGCTTTCCTTTTTTTTTCTTCCTTTGAGTTTTTATTAGATTGCAAATCTTTTAACTATCTGTTTAGTTCAACCTTTATGTGCCATTTTTCTTCTAATGCATTTATTATATTACGCATATGTTTACTTACACTATAGTTTTTTTAAACAGGTGATCTATTCCTTTTATTTATTCAACTTATGTTTTTCTTTTTCACTTGCTAGAAATAAAATGAAAAATGATGATTTGTTAATGGCTCTTAGTTTTTTTTACTCTGATAATTACTGAGTTCAGTATTTTTTAGTCAGTCTTTTTTCTTCCTGTAATTATACCTTTAATGCTTTATTACCAAACAATAAGCTGTCTTTCTAAAAATTATATTTGGGACACTTGTATTTATGTATCTCACACTGCCTCCCCTCTACTGGATTGTTTGAGGAAAAATTTTTTCTGTGTTTTAATTATGTCTGTCTTTATTTATGCTTATAATAATGTTTCTTTTGAGGAATAGCCTACTTTTATTGGGACACTTCAGTAGCATCATTAATTTATCTGAATATATACATAAAATTTTTCCATTTATTTGTTTTTCTCTAAATTCTCTAAGTTTTTCCATCAAGCCTGTCTGGCAGGAGTTATTTGTTACAGTTGTTAGCAGAGTCTCTCTCCGAGAATTTTGTATTTCTCTTTGATACTCAGTTATGTTTCCTCATCTGATGTGATCAGTAAGCTAGAGGAATAAGAATATTCACAAAGGCAGTGCAACAGAGGGGCTCAGAATGTAGACTCAGGGCTAGCCCATCTGAACTACTATACATAAAGTATTCAGAACGGGCCGTGCTATGTACCATGACTTATATAGATGTTTACTGTTAGTGTGTACTTTTTATGTTATGTATTCATTTATTTTTGAGACAGAGTCACACTTCGTCACCCTTGGTAGAGGTCCGTGGCGTCACAGCTCACAGCACCCTCCAACTCTTGGGCTCAAGCGATCCTCTTGTCTTAGGTTTTCCATTTTAGTAGACATGGGTTCTCACTCTTGCTCAGGCTGGTCTCAAACTAGTGAGCTCCAGCAACCACCTGTGTCAGCTTCCCAGAGTGCTGGATTACAGACATGAGCTACTGCGCCTGGCCAGTAAGTACATTTTTATAATAGCTTTATTGAGATACAATCCATATACCATATAATTACCATTTAAAGTGTGCAATCGAGTAAGTGTTTGAATGTTCGCAGAGCTATACAACCATTACCACAGTTAAAGTAAAACCTTGTGTCTTTTAGATACCCTCCCCAAGACCCCCAGTGCTAAGCAACAACTACTTAACTTCTGTCTCTATAGATTTGGTTATTCTGGACATATAATATAAAAAGACACACACACACACACACACACACACATATATATATATGTATATATATAATTATATATAAAGTATATATAAAGTATATATATAATTATATATATAAAGTATATATATAAATATATATATAAAATAAAAGTGACAAGAATGTGAAAAAAATAGAAGAGTTATACATGGGTAGGGTAAAATGCTGGCTGCACCATATATATTATTTACATTAAATTTTTTATAATAGCCATCCTAGTGGGCATGAGTTTTAAAATGTAAGTTTATGATTTTTAAGATGGTGAAGCCAACAGCTCAGGAGACGGAAGACTAGGTGAAATTTACGAAGTGCAGAGTATAAGGGTTTAAACACAATAATTAAGAAAATGCCTTGAAGGCTATGTTAACCAGTTCGGTGAAAATATTTCAGACTGCATATGGAACCAGCACATTAATACCTCATGATTACATTATTGTACACAGCTATGATTTAATAAAAATAAATAAATAAATAGGAAAAAAAAAAAAGAAAGAAAAGATAGTTACAGCCATAGTTTGTTACTCAGAGTTCTCAAAGGAGGAGGCACGTAGCCACACAGGCCCATATGGCAAAGTACCAGGGTTGGACAGGAGGCAAGAGGGCAAGGGCAGGAGATTTTATTGTAGTTTCCGTGGGAAAGGGCTTTCTCTGGGGAATAGGGACTGTCTCTAGTTGTCTGGGACCTTGTCTGGGGATGATTAGGACAGGAGAATATTGCATTTTGTAGTATAAGAGCCAAATCGAGGAGGTGGTAGGGCATGTGGGTTCTGGATTATAGGTTTGCATATGAAAGGGAAGCTCACAGGGGTGCTGTTTGCTAATCTCTAAGAATTAATTTACCCTAGGACCACACATTCTCTCCTGGGTCAGCAAAGACCTAGATACTAAAGCACAAAAAATACATAAAACATAAGAATACATAAGACAATATAGCAAATATAGTGTGGTGTAGAAACTTGCTGTGGTTTTGATTTATGAAATATGCTCCTTTTAACTTCGTAAACATTTGTTAAATACATTTTCTATGTTAGGCACAATTTTAAACACAAGGGATATGGCAATGTTTCAGTTCTTTTGAATTGCTATAACAAATTCCATAAACTAGGTAGTCTTTGAACAATAGACATTCATTCCTCACAATTCTTGAGTCTGAGTCCAAGATCACAGTACCAGCAGATTGGTACCTGGTGAGGGTCTGCTTCCTGGCTTACAGATATTACCATTGTGACCTCACATGGTAAATAAGCTCCTTTGGATCTTTTTAATGTGGGCATTAAGATTTTTTGTAGGAACAGTTCATAAAATGCCCTTCCTCCAAATAACACTGTCTTGGGAATTAGGATTTTACATGTAACTTTTGGAGAAACATAGACATTTGGACTATAGCAAGTAGTGACCAAGAGGAGACTCTGTTATCATGATGTGTAACCACCTGGTAGATTACATAGGCCATAAAGCTGTTTGTTTGTTTTTTAAAGTAAAATTCTATAATGAAAATAAAATGATAATGCAAGTAAACGTGATTGGTGTTTAAGCTAGGAGAGGATGATGACTACAGCTTCCATGAGTAGATGACACTTAGCAGAGGCCTGAATCAGAAACCATGGCCGCCATGTAAAGATCTGAGGAACAGGGAGTAGCTCATGCCATGACTAAGGTCAAGACAATGTCAGAATCTTCAGGCAACAGAGAGTAGGTGAGAGCACAATAAGCTAGTTAGAGAAAGATACAGTGTGAGTTCAGAGAGGAATCCAGGAGCCAAAACCAGCAGAATATTGTGTAGTATGGGTGTTTGTTTCCTTGGCTGCTAGAACAAAACTGAATAGTCTTAAAGCCATAGGAGATTACTGTCTCACACTTCTAGAGCCTAGAACCCCCAAAGGTATCTTGAGGGCCATACTCATTCTGAAATAAAGTGGAGGAAGGCCTTCTTGTCTCTCCCTAGCTTTTGGTGGCTTGCCAGCATCCTTTGGTGTTCCTTGGTTGTGGACACGTCACTCCAAACCTCTGTTTTCACTTGGCTCCACCCCCCACCACCACCACCCTCCGTCTCTGTTAGCACAATCTGGTCTCGTTATAAACACACTGGTCATTTTGGATAACCAGCCCACCTTGCCCTGATATTACCTCCTCATAATTTACCTAATTTCATCTCCAATGTCTCTATTTCCAAATAAGTTCACATTTTCAGGTACTGGAGGTTAGGACTTCAACATATCTTTTAGGAAGAGTACACAATTCAACCTAACACAAGGTGATTACTTATCTATAATTCCCACGGTGGAAATTTGTTGAAAACAATGATGTGAGAGGATGGGGGGAGATTCCAAGTAGAGTCCTAGTGCTTCTCCGCTGGTAGCTGTATCCTCAGTGTGGCCTTTTAGCAAGATAGATATTGCTAAGGTAAGAATATGTGTGGTCGTGCCTAGAAGTCAAGAGCTCCATTTTCAACATAAGCTTAAATGCCTCTAATACAATAAGTGAATAAAGCCATTAGAAGCCTACATCTATTTCAAAGATAAGTGGTCCAAGTTGGAGATGCATACTTGGGCTCCATTTACATGCCAGATGACATTTAAAACTCAGGAAATCACTAAAGGGCAATGAAGATGTAGAATAAAATGGTCCACTTGACTGAATCTTCACCATGCTAACATGTAGAGGAGAAATAAGATGTCATCACGCAATTGAGAAGAGGAATTAACTGGTTTCAAACAACCAGAGGATGGTGTCACAATAAACAGAAAAGAGGGTTCAAAAGTAGATTCTGGTCAACAATTTCAAATGGGATTTAGAGGTTGAGTAAGGAAATACTGGAAAATTGTGAATTATCTAAACTATTCTGGGTCAAATGAGATCCCTTGTGTGTAATGAAGAAATACACTTTTGGATATTCAATACAAAACTATGCAAACAGACTGAAATTTTCAGTATTGTTCTTCGTTTTCATTTTCGGGTCTAGAAATGACCCATTTGGTACAAAAAAGAGGACAATACAGAATTCACCGATGAGCAGTCTAAGTAAATAATTATTCTTCATAAGTAAATATACATATATTAATATATGTGTATATTAAATATATGTATGTGTGTGTATATATACATATATATCCTCTCTCTCTCTCTCTCTCTTTCCAGATATATGTGTAAAATGGTGCTTTCAATTATTTCAGAAGACTTCATTAAGGAGTTACACACACAAGGAAAAATATTTTTCAACAAAGGATATATCTAAATATCTAAAGAATTTCTACAACTTAATGAAAAATAGACAACTAACTATATGATTAGTGAGCAAATGATAATAACATCTTCTTCCTAAAAGATGATATACAAATGGCCAGTGATTGCATGAAATGTGCTTATATATTAAAGCTACAAAGAGTACCAACCACACAGAATATGATTTAAAAACTGAATGATAACAAAGAATAATTTTTTACATATACATAAGAATTCAAATGAGAAGATCCTCAAATGTTAAAAGGAAATTTCCACAAGGGACTTTTCTCAATTCCTTTTTTTTTTTTTTTTTTTTAATTATTTAAGAAACCAGTCTTCTGAAACCTGTACAGAGCGGAGATAATCTAAGGAATTATGACTCCATATTCTAATCGCATATCGTTATTATACTATCAGCTGCTAGCATCTGTGTTTCCTGTCCCTTTACACTTGCATCATGTCAAATTCCATGGGCTCTGACACCAAAGTCAGGATAAATATATCGAGAGGGTGTATTTGGAGCATTTTATTTTAACCAATCAATTGATCTGCATTATAAAATGTGCTATATGTAAATCGTTGGTCTTTATGACTTAGTCCCTGTTCCTAATTTTTTTTTGCAGTTTCTCACCAGGGCTGGGTTTGAACCCACCACCTCCGGCATACGGGGCCGGCGCTCCCCTCCACCACCAGCACTGCCCCCTTTTCCTGATTTTATAGTCTTATTCTGGAGCTCCTGACTTCCCTGGCCAATTCTAGCCCTGAAGGAAGAAATGGTTCTGGAAATAATGTCTCTCTCTTTTTCTTTCTGTCTCTCTCATTTTAAATTTCCTAAACATAGCAAGAACATGCTAATATATACTCAAATACTCTGCTTTATAGAAAGTTAGAAGTGTTAATATTTCATGTCTTTTTAAAAAGCAAATCAATGCTCGATTTTAGATAATCATTTTAATATTTTGTTAATATAATATTAAATATTGTTCTTATGAATATTGTGATTAAATATTACTAAGAAATTCTTTCAGACTTTGTAAGCATATTCAATTTAAATCAGCTATGTTAGAATATAAACATGCAGAGTCTGTAAATTTAATTTATTGTGTTATTATAACTTCTATAACAAGTTTAATGAGTACAACCTCTTAACTCCCAAAATATAAGTCTACCCTATTTTTGGATAGTATAAAATAGCCTAAATAAAATACAACTGATTAAATTCAATACTGACACACCATGACCAAGTGCTCTTTAAGACAACAAGGCAAACAGGGTTTAATCCTGTTAAAAGGAGAGGTGATGTTATATCACATGATACTTCTAATATTACAATGCCTCTTATATTGAAATCATATGTCATCTCTCTTATAACTTTTAAAAATTTAACTCTTTTTTTTATTGTTAAATTATAGCTGTGTACATTAGTGCAATGGCCTGTACCCATTCTAAGATGCACCATAGATGTGGCCCCACCCATTACCCTCCATATATTAAACATGACAAACCAAACTTAATTTATCTGCTAATCTCAAAATGAACATTTCACTATGTAAGACTAAAACCACTGGAGTTAAGATAGGAAACACAAAAATGTGAGCTCCTACCTGTCTTGAGTCTTAAATATTGGGCTGGAAATCTCAGCCAACTAAATAAAGCACAACAATGTACTTTTTAAAAACACCCATGGTGTATTTAGCTAAAATTTAGCATGAAAATATATTTTAGATGTATTGAGGAGTGAAAGTTGAAAATACAAATAATACGAATAAATACCTATTTGAAATGAGAAAAAGGATTTATTAAACTTAAAAAAATAGAAAAAAATGTGGACATAAGATATGTTTTCAAATTTGCTCTTATAAGTGACATTAAAAAATCAAAAATTAAACAACTAGGAAAACAAACCAGAAAAGTTAAGAATATTATAAATTCATAATAGCGCACATGAATGGATAAATAGTATTATCTTCATTATAAAAGGTTAACGAAAACAATAAATAAACATTTTATAAGAGTAAAAATACTTTTTTTTGCACGTACAAAAATGTTTACTCTCACCATTAAAAGAAAATAGTTTCGCAAAACATTGTCATTTTTAACCATTACATTTGACCCTTTCTCCCAAAATAAATCCGATTTTTGGAAGATTGTATGGCAATATGCATTTTTATAAATAATCGACATGTATTAAAAAATACAAACTTTCTGAGTAAAAAAAATATAAATTTTCTGAGAGGCAATTTAGCAGTAAAGGATGATTGGTGGGATTACACCTATGGTGCATCTTACAAGGGTACATGTGAAACTTAGTAAATGTAGAATATAAACGTCTTAACACAAAAACTAAGAAAATGCCAGGAAAGCTACGTTAACCAGTGTGATGAAAATATGTCAAATGGTCTATGAAACCAGTGTATGGTGCCCCATGATCTCATTAATGTACACAGCTATGATTTAATTAAAAAAAAAAAAAAAGATTAAACATTATTTCTTTTTCTTTCTTTGACTCAACATTTCAACTTATAAAACATAGAAATTCACAAAAAGCAATATAGATGTGTAAAGATGTCCCTGTGAGAAAGTGGATGAGCAGTGAGTGATAAATTAAAAGCAACTTCATGGCCCACAGGGAGCGTTGATCAAATAAGTGACACAGTGATGCAGACAATGCCATCTTGGGCATTTGACATAACACTTACAGCCTGACAATGACATTATTCGAAGTGCCTCACAGAAAAATTTAGGCTTATCAATTAATCCAGAATAGCTGGCACAGCACGTGATCATGCTTATGTATTTTTAAATGTTTGCTCTACTTGCATTTTCTAATATTTGCCCATGAAGTGAAATAACTTAAAATGCAAAAATTTAAAAATTTTCCTTTATATATGTATATGTATGTTTACAATAAATAAATAAAAAAAAACAAGTTCTGTTTTACTAAAGTTGCTGTTTATGATGGTGTTTACATGTTTTTGGTTGTGTAATTCAATTTTATACATTTTCTGTAGTGAATATTCTTGAAAGAAATGAGGTCAATGAACAAGTGACAAATCAATTATTCTTACTACTAAAAGGAAAAAAAAAATGAAGAAAACCATAACAAAGATGTTTACCACCATTATTAGCAATTTAAGGATGCATATATACGTGTACATATATATGTATATGTACAGAATACATTATATTAAATATTACTAATTACATATTATATAGTCTACAGTATATCAATCTATATATATATCACATTTATAATGGGTTCATAATAGATACTATAAACTATATAATATGTAATTTACAATACATATTTTAATTTTATGTGTATATAGACATGCATATATAAATATATGTTTACATACACTGGTTACATATATCATGGATAACACAGAATATAATTCATGTGTAGGCCTATATAAGGTAAGGGTACTTTAAGACCACATTTTAGTAACATTTTCTTAGAACTCTGTAAAACAAAGCATTGTCTCTGACTCCTTAATTTTATTTGCAGGGATGTTTTCCTTATAACCAGTGATGCAGACAGAGGTTTACATAAAGGTTGACCATAGACCAAAATGTGAAAAGGCATGAAGTCCGTTCATGTGACCGAGGCATCAATGATGATTCAGTGTTCTGTTGCTTGTACATATCACCTGTGCATCCTCAGTTTCCTCATAATTAAAATGGATGTAATAGAAGCAAATAATGTTGAGGATAATAAAAATTGCCTATGAGAGGTGTTCCTGAGGGATCATCATGCAATTGGTGTAGGATTTGCAGGAGCTACTATTCTTGTACTTATTCCTGTATCCAAAGAAACATTACACACAACCTAATGGATAACACAGAATAATTGAATAAACTGATATAAAAATATGTATTGATAGGAAAAAACACTCATGATATATCAGAATATACAACAATATCATACTGATATTTTATATATATAATTAAAAATATTAAACAGTGGTTATTTGGGGGTGGCAAGATTCTTGGTGATTATTGTGTTATATTCTTATACCTGCCTATTTTTTGTATAATGAGTGACATTAAACGAATTGCAGAGAAAAAATAAGCCTTACCATTTATTAATGTTTGCTGATACCACTTTAATCCTAGTATAACTACTTTCATTTTTATCTGAAAATACTTGCAAATACTTGCAATATTTAATCTATATTCCTATGTATATTTATGTCAATTTAAAAATATATATATGGTTTTGTGTTTATTAAAATTTTATGCCTTTAAAATTTTCCGTGTTGCTTTTCAATCTTTATATTCATCATTTTAATGACTGCATAATACCACTTTGAGTTAATATGTTTACTTAACTTAGGTAATGTTGTAGGTTTACCAGTTTTCCCCATTATGTTTTTACTTTAATAACTTAGACTGCTATGAAAATTACGTGAATACAATTTATGTTATTTTGTCCAGATTCCTTCCTTAGAATAAACACCCCAGAGTGGGTATGTGATGTTCAGCAGGGGAGAACATTTTCTTCTGACTTTCATTATCTAGCACAATACTCTCCCATCCAAGAGGACAGCACTGATTCACTACGCTGGGAAGGCAAAATAGTGTTCAGCTCTCCAAGCCTTACCAAAGATAAATATCATAAAAGTGTGTAAGCAAACATTAATATATGCTACCTTAATAACATAAGAATTGCTTTAATAACATAAATATAACCTCAATTTTTTAAATTGATATTTACAAGCATTGAATATGTGAACACAGTTTTCACTCTAAAATAGTCTTGTTTGAGTTTATTATTCAAACTCTATTAATTTATCATTTTAAAATCTTTTATAATCATTTCTGGTTCCTGGTTCAAAGAAACAATAAAAATATAAAAGTTCTGAAACATTTTATTATGGAATAAATATGAGATGACATTAGAAAATTTTATTTAATTACGCCTGGTAAACAATGCCATTCTGGTTTTCTAAGAAAGAGTCCACGTTTTAACAGATCATTACTGAAATATGCAGCAGTGAATGACTTTTTTGGTCGGTGCTTTAACTGCTTCTACAAAAAACAAACAAACAAACAAAAAAAAAACAAACCCCCCCCAGAAAATAAAAAGAAAACGAAACAACAGCTAAAACAGAAATGACAAAATCATGACCCTTATTCTAGATCTAGTTGATGAATTTATGCAGCTTTATTTATTACTTTCTCCACTCTTGTATGTTTTCCAATATTTACATATATTTTAAAATACAACAAAAAATTCATAAGTATTTGAGTTGACTTTTAAATTATATTTTACATAGGTATAAAGCAATTGTCCCATTTGTTGAACAAAGTCATTACTATGTACTCTTTCTTTCAGATTTGGAAACCTGATGTGTTAAATACCACACTTTAATTTTTCAAGAAAAACTGATGACAAGGTTTAAAGTCGGTGAGTAATGCGTTCCCTCACCTTTTCTAAGAGGGCCACACAGGCCACTCATGAGTAACCTTTCCACAAAGAACATGTTTGCCTTCCTGTCATTAACATTCACTTTCTCTGTTTGTGATTCTGACAGGTTGGAGGATTAAATTCTCCATGTATTGATTTGGATGTGCTCCTTGTCATGTTTTGATCAAAGGAAACATCATTTTCGCTCTGCAGTGATAAGGCACAGTAGTTTGACTGCATAATCTTCCACAAAAGGCTTTTTTAAAGGGCTTCCCCTTTCCTGACAGCCACATATGTGTTATTTCCCCTTTTGAATTATAAATTGAGGTGCTGCCATTTATTAGAGATGAAGATGCTAATTTTTTCCCTTGGGTAGAAAAGGCCAACTAGATTCCTAAGTCTCAAACTCTGCAACAGTTCTATGGACTTCAGTTTAACCACAGCTATTCAGAACAGAAATAGTAGTTGACTGTATTTTAAAAAGGTATTAGCTGGGCCAATTAATAGGTAGGAGATCAAAGACACTGTTTTGGTTTTTAAATAAATGGGCAATTGAACTCCAATAAAAAAAAAAAGAAAAAAAATAACAGGTATTCAGCCTACGTCTTTGACTAGTCATGACCATAAATATTACCTTGTCTAACTTGCTCTTAAAAGATAGATGTTAAGTTGGATTTAATGAAGAAGAACAAAGGACGTACCCAGCGCCACACAGCAAAGCAGTGGACTGTGGTTCGAAGCTCTCTCCCAGCTCCGGGCTCACATCCGACACCAACAAGAAATCTTTTCTGTACAGTTAAGAGAATCCGTGTGGTGGTCCTCCACATCACTCATGTGCAGAAAGCAACATTTTAAATCTAATTGCTGGAAGTTTTCAGCTGAGCCTGAGAATTAAACCCATGTAAGACCAACTAACAGAACAAAAGCATACCCATTTATTTACTATAAGTTTTACATGACCTGGGAACCCTTGTAAGGAAAAGTAAATAAGCAATATGGGAAGGTTGAAGGAAGATAAGAGTTATTTTCACAGTGTGTGTACAGAATTCTTCCAGTCTCTACTTTTCATGAACCTTGGAACCTTTTATGATAATCCTAACCATAGTCTCATAGCCATAAACATTTCTATTTCCTCACTTTTAATATGGTAGAGATATCGCTGTGGTCTGTGTCTCCCCAACATTTATATTTTGAAATCCCAACTCCCAGGGTGTCAGTAATAAGATGTGGGCACTTTGAGAATTGATTAGATCAGGAGGGCAGACCCCTTATAAAAGACATGAAGGTTCTTAGAAGAAGAGGTAACAGAGGTTTGACTTGCCCTTCTATTATTTGAGGACAAAGTGAGCAGCCCCATCTGTGAGCCAGAAATAGGAACTCACCAGACCAGATCTGCTGGTGCTTTGATCTTGGACTTCTCAACCTCCCATGTCGCAAATAAATTTATCGTATTTATAAGCTATTCAGTAAATGATATTTTATTATAGCAGTATGGACAGACTAAGGAAGAGAACTTCCTAGCCAAACTTGCAGTATTCTCACAAGGCACAGAAGGTGGCCAGATACTAGATGTTAAAATACGTGTAAAACGTAAGGCCACTTAGAAATAGATTAGACTTCTGTTAATGCTACATTTTGCCCCAATTAAGTATTGAGCAAAGAAATTGTTTTAATCATCATAACATTACTGGTTCCAATACTGCATTATATTATATTTATTCTATGTCCTGTGAATTTGGGGAGCAAGAGAGAGAGAATTCTCCCTAGCTAGAATTCAGATATTACTATTTAATCCCTGAGTCCTATAATCCTTTAAAAGGAATAGCATGTGGGGAGGGAGAAGGTTCTAACCCGAGAGGACAAGCTGACAAATGATTCTTGATATTAAGATTCTTGATTCTTAATAAGAATTATTAAGAATCTTAATAAGAATTATTAATTCTTAATAAGAATTATTCTTAATCAAGAATAATTCTTGATTCTTAATTATTCTTAAATAATTAGCTACCGATTTGATGGAAAGTGAATTTCATTAGCCAGGTCTGTTTGCCCCCAAATAATGTAACCCTTCTCTGGACCCTAAAGTGTTTCTCATTTTCAGGGAATTCTTGCATTTGTTGAACTATCCCTGAATGCTCATTAATTTTGGTGTGAGGTAAATGTCAGCTTGAAACTAAAGGTGACCTAATGCCAAGGCACCCTAAGATATTAAAATAAAGAGTGCTCCTGAATTAATGAGCCTAATGGACGCTCATTCCCTACGCAGAATAAGAGGTGGCAACTCCCTCTGCCCTCATTCACACACTCGGGAAACCAGGCATCCCTCAGCCACCAGGTCGCAGAGTATAAAAGAGAACCAGGTGGTCATGAGTTACAAAACAAGCTGGCATTATTATTTTAAATGTTAATCATGCGCATCAAAAGCACCTGGGCCACTTCCCAACATAATATAATTCTAGCACAGTGGAGGCAGTGTCTTTGGCAGTGGAGCTCGGAAATGGTGGTGGAAATACTGGGCTGCTTCTGTCTCCTGTGTTACTTCCTTGAGCCAGCTCCGAAAATATAAGGAAACCCTCAAGCACTTCCTCAGCACTTTGTCTCCTCCTTCAAAAAGAAATCAATTAATAAAATGGAAAAGAAGTGTTTAAAACAAAAATCAATATCCTCTTGTCTCAAAACCTCACCCATCCATTGCCCCAGGATACTCAGTAAGCACCAGGATGAAACCACATGCTCCCCACCACCCCCCATCCCCGATTATCACCCGAGGCCAGCAGCTTTCATTGTCTCTGCACTGCTTAGTTTTTCTTTTTTACAATGATCTTCGTATGTCTAGAACATGAGCCTATCCCTTTATTTTGTGATTTACAAACTCTGGACACTACAAATTGTCAGCAATGATAATGCTAAATGTAACTCAATTATACAGCAACCCTTCCCTTTGCTCCGCTTTGAATTTTGAAAGTTATGTCCCTATTTTTAGTTCTACTTCAATTAAATATGTAACTTCTAATAATATATGGTAACCTCAATTTTCCACGCCTTCACCAGTATGCCTTGTTTTGGACCCTGCGCACTGAGGCCTTCTGTTTTCTGCAGGCGTCTCTTTCTCCCCCCACAGCCCCACCCTGAAGGGGTCTGTTACCTGTATGGTGGATGAAGGAGAAGTCAAAAGGGCACATTCTGCTCTATAATTATAATTCAGTCACCTATGCTTTTCTCTACAAGTTTATTCTACAAGTATTATCAGGTGAACACTATTTATATTCATGTTGTTTTGACTTCACACCGCGATGCCAGGAAGTTACTATTTTCTCTGACAAATGGACCTAATCTGATTACACCTGTGCTGCTTATACAAACATCACATTCAGGTGAGCTCTACTTTATGCAATCAGTATTTCTCAAAATTCTGCCACATTGTAGTTTTTTCACATTTTGAGCATGGATTTCCCTGGAAAATCTGATTTTCTTTCTTTTTGATGAGAAAATAAACAAATGCCAGTTTTCTCAGCTCTGTAATAACTGTGCTCCTATCCATCCTCTCTGTTGCTGACATGGCCTTCTAGAAGATGCCCTCTCCTTGGTTCTCATGAACGCCCTGGGCGACCGCAGACCGCCTGCATTTTAAGCCTACCCGTCTCTGTCTTCCTACAATCAGCTTCATCGTTCTCTCAGGGTCGTCCTAGTCTTTCTTACGTTCCATAGTTTTTCCCCTGTTCATGTTTTGTGTTTGATTTTATTCCTCAGTTAATGTTGTCAGAAAGCAAATGTGAATTTCAGATGACTTTTGTGTTCGCGTTTTTTCTCACCCGAATGCTTGCTGCTTAGCTGGCCGCAGGTTGCCAGAGACTCCGGTGCTTCTTTGACACACTCTATCTTTTCTCTGCATGCATCAGTCTGGCTAATGAGAGATTTCATGCCAGTGCCACTTGTGTTGCTTTGGAGAAAACTGATTACATTTTCATGTCTCTGAAAGCTTTCAGAATCCTCTCTTTATCATTGGTGTTCTGAAATTTGAAGATGATAGTGACCAGGCACTTGTCTTTTTAAAATTCGTTGTGTTAAAAATTTGCTAGATGGGCAGCACCTGTGGCTCACAGGAGTAGGGCGCCAGCCCCATATGCTGGAGGTGGAGCGTAAAAATAAATAAATAAATAAAATTTTGCTAGGTCAGTTCTCACTTAAGCTTCATAGATTTTTCACATTGTGGGAGGTTTCTTCTTTCACTGATAATTTTACTCCATATCTCTCCATGGTTTTAAAACTTTTCTCTTTTCTTCTGGAACTCCTATCAGTCCTATGTGGGTTTCCTGGAGTTGACCCTTCTTGCTACATGCCATTTAGCTCACATTTCACATTTCACAAGGCCTTCATTTGAGATTTTCTTTATGGTAGAGTATTTCATCCTTGTATTTTATCCCATCTACTTAAATTTTACTTCTGTTGTCATTTTTTTGGAATCTTATTTCTTGACAGTTCTTTTTTGCATAATTTCTTCTGTTTGTTTTATGCATTTTATAACTGATTATTTATGGATGCAAAATCAATGCAATTATGATACAACCTTTTTTTATTACTGTAAGTTTTTCTGCTTATCGATTATGGCATTTTCTTCTACAGTGAGATTTTCTCCAAACGTGAGATGATTGTAGGTATTAAGGAGACATGAAATGACCATTGTGAGCTCTGAAATGT
Source organism: Loris lydekkerianus (assembly GCA_963574355.1). NCBI lineage: Eukaryota > Metazoa > Chordata > Mammalia > Primates > Lorisidae > Loris > Loris lydekkerianus. The sequence continues at coordinate 8,317 of CAUYPK010087627.1, read as the reverse complement.
TTCGTTTTAAGTAACGGGAAAGGTACCTTGATTCCAGCCTAGAGTGTTTTTAGCACCATATGCTTCAGTTGCATCTACATAGTTTGTTGACATTCTGGACAAAACTAGCACCTCCCTTTCTTCTGAGAGCATGATTCTATATCCATTTATACAGGAGAATACTACAATTTTGGTTTTTTGATATTCAGATCTTCAATGCTACCCTGTGCTCATAAATCCTAATTGCTCATTGCTGCTTCTGGGAGGTCTGTATTTGTTACGACTAGAATCTGCCTCGAGGTTTCCGTTTAAAACTTACTCATTTCTGCATTAATTTCCACAGTAAGCTTCTGGAATGCAGTGGTTTATGATCTTTCATCAGTCAGCACTATTCCATGCACCTTCTGTTTACCAAAGAGTTGTAGATTTGTACTGTCTGCTGATGGTTTGGTGCATTTTCCTTACTTTTACAGTTATAACACTTTTTTTTTTTTTTTTTTTTTTTTTAAGATAGAGTCTTACTTTGTGCTCTGAGTAGAGCTACATGGTATCATCATAGCTCACAGCAATCTCAAACTCCTGGGTTCAAGTAATCCTCCTGCCTCAGCCTCCTGTGTAGCTGGGACTATAAGCTCCGACCACGCCTGGCTAATTTCTCCACTTTTAGTAGAGACAAGGTTTCACTCTTGGTCCATCTGGTCTCTAACTCCTCAGCTCAAGGGATTCTCCCACTTCGGCTTCTCAGAGCGCTGGGATTACAGGTGTGAGCCACTGCACCTGGCCATCCAATTAGAATGCTTCTGGAGTGTCTATTATCATTGTATTATGATAATAGCAGAAAAGCAAGACAGACGTGCAAGCTAAGTTTTCTAGGTTGTTCTGGAAATCTGCACTCATATCTGAGCAATTCTTCCAGCTGTAGTGTGAATATGCAAAAGAAGGAGCAAAAGTGGAGACAGGGAGATCTGTGAGGAAGAGGAAGGAATCACTCGGTAAAGTGTAGCAGTTGTGGCTACGGGTGAGGTGTTGCCCCAGCAGTTGGCAACTATCACCCATCTCTCCTCTTCTGTCTATGCAATAAAGTCGTTGCTCTGATGTTACAATATTCCTTCCCGTCTCTGACTTTCTCCTACTACGTGTATTTTTCCTCATATTTCAGTCCTATGTTTATATCACCCATTCAAATCACACTCCTGTGTCTCTGTCCTTGGCCTCACCAGCCAGGGCTTGGACTGAGTCTTGTGCCAGTAATACCACATTCTGTGGGCTGTATGAATTAGCTGATCTCCCAATCAGAGGCTTAGATCTTAGATTATTCCCCACACTCCAACCTACACCTTCATTACAAAGATCTATGAATTCTGATACAGAACAGGCTGCTATTAACTGCTAGGACTCTTCCATTCCTTACTGGAAGAGCAACCGGAACATCAAAGTCCTTAGGAATTTGTATTTTGAGTCTTACATCCTCCTGGGAGTATTGTGTTCAGCTTCTCTTTTGTGATTCATTCACCACTGATTTATCTCATGTACCCTTTGTAGCACGATCTTGTACCATTTCTCCATTTCACCTCCTGTCTTGTTTTTCATTTTCATCTGTCTTCCTGGATCCCAGCTCGTCTCCTTTTTCTTGGCTTTCCCCCAGAACAACCTCTGTGGCAGATTTCAATCTCTTTTCAATTTCTGTTACTACAAGGGCTTGCTCTGGCAGTGGCTATTAGTGCATTAACCTCTGCTCTGCCTCCTTCAATCTTGTGGGGGCAGGTAGAGGACAGTCTGGAGGGCAGAGAGGAGGCTGACTTTCAAGAAACTCCAGGCAGTTGTTCGAGGACTGAGAACTCAACAAGTAAATCAGTTTAGGCTTTTTCTTTTCTCAACAATTCCAATGATCTTGTCTCTCTGGCTCCACTCACATCTCTGTTAAATTCTATGCCAAAATGATGCTAGAATTATTGTTGTCTAACAGCAGAATTGTGTTTTGCTTGCTTTTATATCACAAAGTCATCATAACCTGTAGTCTCTGATTAAGTGACACTTTTTTGTGAAGAGATAAAGTCTTTTCCACAAGATTTTGAGGAAACTAAAATAGTAGACAAGTTTAGCAAAACTGCCCTGTGAGAGAGTGGAAAGGACGGCAGTGGGAGGAACAGATTGCCCAGGATGTCAGGGAGCATTGGGTACCCAGGTGAGGATGCCAGGTCTCCACTAAAGCTGGTAAACACAGCAAGTGCACGCTGGGGTGTGATGCAATTGACAACAAAGAGTAGGAAAATCCTTGTATTTGGCTTTGATATGATTCAGAAGAAAGAACGCTTCATAGATTCAGGAGCAGAAACTAATAAGTCACTTTTGTAAGGTATAAATGTAAATTGGTAAAGAGACCCCAAACTTATTCAAAAAAATTTGAACTAACAGGATAGTCATATCCTAAGATACTAAAGAACAAGAGGCCCTTGCATTGCCCTGTCCAACCTCTGCTTCCTCTCAGGCATCCAGTCCTAAGCATCTGTGTGCAGTGGGGGAAAATACATGCATTTGAACTGACCCCAAATACAGTTCTCTTTATAAGTTGTGGGACCTGTCTCTGAGCTCTAGCTGCTATCTGCCACAGAGGTAGATGATATGGGAATTCATTGAGATAAATTTAAACCCCCTAAAAGTATTATGCTTGATCAAAATTATTTTGTTTTTACTAACTTGGTTCAACTTATATCTTTCTAAAACAGTGATTTTTAAAATCATGATTAAAATGCTCTATATTTCGCGAGAAGCAAATATCTATGGTAGGCAATTAGGTTCACCAGGAATTTCTTTCTTACACCCAGCCCAAATCCACATTACTACAGCTTTTGCTTGCTAGCTCCATAGCAGCTTCTGGAATCATCAAAAGGGGACTGAGCCATAAAGTCAGATCCTTGAACTAGGTCACCAATTATGTGGTCCAGAGAGACATTAAACTTGAATCTCCCATGGATTTCTATTCTCCTAGAGACTGTTTCCCCTCTGAGAATGCCTCACAGGTGGGTAGAAATGCTTTTCTCTGGTTTCTTTTGAAAATGAGGGCAGCAAATAAGTATACAGCTAGATAATCACATCCTACTGTCATAGGGAGTTATTTTGATTGTCCTTCATGATAAGAGGCAGGCCATACCCACAATGGACTACACAAACAATTTCATATGGTCTTTGAAGTAATTAAAACAGATCAGACTTGTCTCTTACAACTCCTTTTGCAAAGATCTCTAAGGCTTTCTCCCAGCTGAAGACAGCAGGGTCAATGTGGGCTTTAAACTAAGGAGTGTTCTGCCTCCCTCTGTGTGCACAGACCGCTGTGATCTTGTATTTTCTAAGCCTCCCTATCAGGCAGCCATATTTGACAGCGGGTGTCTCAAGATGGATGTGTTTTAACAAGTGCCTTAAGCCTTGTGCTATCAAGATTGCTCAGTGAATTTAAGGGAAAGCATGCGAGGTAATTTTATACTTGCTATGCTTGATAATCTTTAATAGTGTACAGTCACATTTGTTCTTACTTTCATATCAGCAGACAAACTGTGGGGAATACTAAGTAGTTAGACTCACCATTATTATTGCAATTCATCTGATTCTTTTCCTTGTGAATGAATCTTTAATTAGTTAAGTTGCCACTGTGCTGGTGCTCGCACAGTGCGGCTCTTTAATAGAAAGGTCCTGAAATTTAGAACAAATAATAATTTCCAGCTTTCTCCTGCTTCTCCGTGGTGTAATGGAGGTGTACTTTACTTGCTGCTAAGATTACTTCTGGGCTCCATGATGAATAAGAGTCAACCATTTAACTTTCTAAATAGTGAACTAGTGAATACAAAGGAAAGCATGTGAATGAGTTTTCACGGAGCATGCTGATATCAGCCAAATGGGGCAACTTCCTGCCTGGTTTTTCTGTGTGCCAAAGCCTCTTCAAGTCTGTAAACACAGAGGCTTATGAGGAGGCAGAAGTGGACTCAGATAGAAATGCTGACTTCAAGGAAATGTATATTAACATGGCTCTCCCTGGAGGCAAATCACATGTCCGGGTATTGATTCACTCATCATAGGCAGAAAGATATATATATTATTAGAAATTTCTCCACCTCTGCAAGTGAGAAAAGAGTTGGATACGTGGCACAGCAGAGGATTCCTAGGGTTGAACATCAGACCTCAATAAATTTTGGTGTTTTTTTTCCTCTCTCTGCTAAAAAGATAAAAGATGATTATGGTGAAGGAAGTGATAGTAAAATAGAAATAGAACACTATCTAACACAACAAGGCTTAGAGATAAAGAATTAATTTTTTTTAAAGATACAATCCAGGAAGAAGACAATCCTGAGATTGTAATTTAGGCAGTTTGACTTTGAGTACTTCATCGGGACCTGACCCAGGTCAGGGGACAGCATTAGAATCTCAGGGACTTCAAGCCAAGGAGAGTCACATAGCACCTTTCAGATAAAAGTTATCAAAAATCTTATACTTGTGTGTCAGGTTCCAAAGTAAGCAAGGTAGAAGGTGTATGAAACTGGTCTCTGTTCTAGAACGTCAATAATTAATGATGATTGATGGCTGGATAAGGCATACACAGGGGACAATCATGAAACATTAATTCTAAGACCCTGAATTCTAAGTCTTACTTTTCGTATTGTAAATATTCTTTTGCACAGTTCAGGATGAATTTTCAAGTTTGGAAGAAGAAATAGATCAGCATGTTATATCTGTGGGTGCTTCACTCTTCCGATATTCTCCTAAAGGGGTCTGTGTGCATGTGTGTGTGTGTGTATATTTACATGTATATCTATACGTGTATGTGTCTATATGTGTGTGTGTGTGTGTGTGTGTGTGTGTGTGTGATTTCCCAGAATCATCATCCCATCTCCAGGATTTTCCTAATTGTATTGAATAGAACTTTCCTTATATAAACCCATAATTAAAAGATAGTAAATAAACTCTTGAATAAATATATGTCTGCAATAAAGATAATAAATTAAATGTGTAACTTCAGACCCATTTTAAGTGAATTAAGTGTAAAAATGGAGAGGAATTGTGTGTTTTTTTAATCCACAAAATGTGGACAGAATGCAGACCTGTGCCAGAGTCTGTACTGATGTGGGGCAGGGGCTGGTGGAGCAGGCATCCAGGGTGCTTCTGCAGAAGCTGGAGGAGCAGGCCAGAGGCTGGTGGAGCAGGCACCTCAGGGTGCTTCTGCAGAGGCTGGAGGAGCAAGTCAGAGGCTGGTGGAGCAGGCATCCCAGGGTGCTTCTGCAGAGGCTGGAAGGGCAGGTCAGAGGCTGGTAGAGCCAGCATTCAGGGTGCTTCTGCAGAGGCTGGAGGACCAGATCAGAGGGTGGTGGAGCAGGCACCCCAGGGTGCTTCTGCATAGGCTGAAGGAGCAGGTCAGAGGCTGGTGGAGCAGGCATCCCAGAGTGCTTCTGCAGAGGCCGGAAGGGCAGGTCAGAGGCTGGTGAAGCCGGCATTCAGGGTGCTTCTGCAGAGGCTAGAGGACCAGATCAGAGGCTGGTGGAGCAGGCACCCCATGGTGGTTCTGCAGAGGCTGAAGGAGCAGGTCAGAGGCTGGTGGAGCAGGTATCCAAGGGTGCTTCTGCAGAGGTGCCCTGTGCTAATTCACAAACCTTGCTAGCTGCAAGGTACTTGGTTCTTAGCAGAATATCCCTCTCTACCAATTGCAGAATGTACCCACACAAATGACGTATTTCCTTATAAGGATTGCACTTGAGTTGGGCGGATTTATTTTTTCCTCAAATGGAGAGACAAGTAAGATAGCAAAGTTTTTCCCAGTCTTGATATCCATTAGGAACTTTCTGACAGTGTACAATCAGCAAGCGGAGGGATCTGCAAGATGCACCTTCTCCCACTGGTGTGAGTTTAACACTTGAATGGGAATAAAGAAGGAAAAAGGAAAAACACACAGACACACATAAACAAAAACCACAAAATGGGTTTGTGGTAGAGAGCATCGCTGTCAAGAGATAGGTTAAAAGAGTTCTGTGTGCATGTGTGTAAGATATGCCTCAGAAGGTGATCTATCAAATAGCTGGTCCAGAAAAGATACTACTCATTTATTGTTTAATAGCAATTAATGCCTTTAAAACAAGATTAATGACTGAAATATGTAATATAATTTTCTATAGCTACAAGATTAAGCTAGAAACCCAATTTAACAAAAAAGCATTTGAAAGGCAGTTTCAAAAAGGAAAATCCAAATAAGTAACAAACATATGACCAGTATTCTTTGAGTTCACTAAAAATAAGACAAAAGGGCACGAATGTAATGAGATGCCGCATTACTGCAATCACATTGGTAAAAATTAGAAAGACAAGTGGTGCTACAGTCTGTGAAGGTGAGGGGAAGCGAGAACATTTGTGCAATGCTTGTGGGCAAGAAATTTAATACAGATAATACAGATAAACTCTAGACCAAGTTTTGTCAATTATGCTCAGAACCCATGGCCCAACAAATCCACTTCTGCAAATGAATCCCAATTATATGTTGGAAGTCTATAATGGAGTTTGAACAACAATAATTATTAGGCATGTGTTTGTGACCAGCTCAAGGCAATCTAGAGAGTGGATAATTAGTATATGATAGAATCACCAAGAATCACTGTGGGATAGGATGTAGCATGTAGAAGCAATAATCTCAATGTACATAGTATGACATTCACACTTCTTAAACACAATAATGTATGAGATGCAAAATAGATCGTGTCCCACAGTTAGTATCATTTAGATAAATTACATACTCAAGAAGCTACCATTTCTTTGCAAGTTTTGTGTCTATCCAGAGACATGTTAAACCCCTTGGCTTAGGTGCTGATGGGGTAGCAGAGGGATAAGAATGGAGACCAGGGTAGATGAGAGGCCCTTTCTTCATTCATTCATTGACTTAAATTATTGAGGAGAAGTTGACAGAAAATGCATTTCTTGTGTGTGAGTTTGCAATCAGGTGTGCAAAAATATGTGTGCAATGCAGTGAGCACAGCTCTTTACAAACTTCCTTCCTTGAAGCTGAAAACTGACAATGACTGTTCCTTCTGGTCTGCTTTGACCCAGGACTTAAGAGTATGGACAACTGAACAGTAAGTAGAAAGATGGCGGCCGAGTAACAGCTTCCCTGCAACTGGGCACGCTGAGTCTGGGCAGACAAGACTCCAGGCATCTCTGGCTGGTGGGATCTGCCTATAATCATCCCTTTGAGGATACAGGGAGCCAGCAAGGGACTTCTGGACCCCAAAAGGAGGACAAAAACAGTAGAAAACTGGCAAGTGGTTGCGTGTGTTTGATCGACCTAATCCCACCAGCACCCTTAAGTACAAGCAGCAGTGAGACTGCAAACCGGAAAGGCCTTACCTGTGAACTGTTTTGGTGTTCTTGGACTTGGCACTCAGTTGAATTGCCTTGGGGAGAGCTTGAGCTGGAGTGTGGAGAACTTTGGGCATTGTCTGGGGCCCCAGACTGAGCCACTGAGCTGGGCGCAGGAAGCCATTGTGAAAGAACTGCTCCAGCAAGCTCCGCCCTCAGGGTCCCAGAGCAAGGATTGGGCAGGACAAAGTAACCTAGCGACTGATCAGCCTAAAGGCAGGGACTGAGCTGCCTTACAACCTTAATCCTTAGGGGCAGAGTGAGTTTTGGCACACTGGAGCCTTGGGCTGTTGCCCTGGGTAGAGTGCCATGATGCCACAGCTCATAGCAACCTCAAACTCCTGGGCTTGGCACTGCCCAGACCTCCATAAGAGCTGTGCAGCGACCCCGAATGGTGACCTGCACCCACCAGGCCTCCGCATCCCCTGACTAGGAACTGCGGGAGCCAAGCAACCCTGCGTCCTCCCTCCTATGTCCTCCCAGCCTCCACACTAGCCCGTTCATCTGGCCAGGGACTCTGTTAGCTGCGTGCCCTCTGGAGCCCTCAGAGCCCTTCTCCTGGCCATAGACTGCTGGAGCCTTGGGCTCTCTGTGCCAAAGTCACAGAGCACCAGGCACTACCAGAACCATGCACACCACCTGCAGCCCTGTTGCTGGATCCAAGTGTATCACACACTGGAGCTGCTTTCACAACCAGAACTCCCTAGCTGGAGCAGCCCAAAAGGAACTACACAGGGTCAATCCCTACAAAGATCCAGCAACAATAGAGTGATCCCGCTGGGATCTAATCATGGAGAGACACCTCCCCTACTCTGAGGACGGTCAGAGGCAATGGTGAAAAACAATCATGAGGCGAAATCAACTGAAAAACTCTGGCAATATGAATAATCAGAGTAGATCAACTCCCCCAAGGATCAATGGGGCAGAAACAGCAGAAGATCCCATGCACAAA
>CAUYPK010087625.1:0-47406 GCA_963574355.1 Loris lydekkerianus | reverse complement strand
AATGGTATATGTGAAACTTAGTAAATGTGGAATGTAAATGTCTTAACACAATAACTGTGAAATTGCCAGGAAGGCTATGTTAACCAGTGTGATATAAACATGTCAACTGGTCTGTGAAACTAGTGTATGATGCCCCAGAATCATATCAATGTACACAGCTATGATTTAATAAAAAATAAAAATAAATAAAAAAAAGATACTCCTCCAAATCTTCCCATGTTCTCTGTATTTCTTCTATAATTAATGACACCTTATAGTCTTGGTTTTCTAGAGTAACATTTTTAAATCATCTTAAATCTAGCCTTTCTGTTTGTTCTCATATCCTGTTAATTGGCAACTTAATTTTAGAATTGCAGTATTTTACTTAATGTATCCTAGCAATATCAGTGACTCAAGAATATAATGAGTACACTATCTTTCAGAATATGTGTGAAGATTAAATGGATAAATAGATCAGTTAAGAAGTACTGTAAGATTGGAGTAGTGCATTGAATAAATCCATGGCCAACTACACAGTGACCCACATTTGTATTTTATTTAGCAATATTTGCAGATTTCACAAACTCACATAGCTCACAATCTACTTAGAATATATGAATGAAAAATTAAGCATACCATCTACTATGTACCTCTCCCATATTTTGTATGAATTTCTAATTTTTATTAGTTATTTGGACATGTACAGTGTCTGATTTTGCTTATAAATGGAAACTTTGTGGGAATAAATAAAAATGAACTAATTAAACATCAAAATTTAGCCTTTATTCTTCCACCAAGCAGTTATTCTGTATTTATCTAATTTAATATTTACAATAAACTTATAATTATTATTATTCCCATTTTACAGTAGCAAGAACGTAAGCATGTGGGAGTTAAATACTTTGATGGCAGTCACAACTAAAAAGGGAAAGAGCTGTCGTCTGCATAAATGGATCCCAGCTGCAAAGCTGAAAATATTGTCTACTCTGCTGTTCTAAATGAATGTATTAACAGAATATTGATAGTTGGGTTGCCATCCTTTGGGAAAATCCAATTTGTCAAGTTCATTAGCATTAGCTACTCCAAGATAAACTCCAGTTTAGATAATATACATGGAAAATGTGGTGGAACACTTAACTTTCTAATTGTAGAGAATAATGAAGTAGATCATCTGGCAGCCACATCACAAGGTTGGTTTATAATGAGTTCACACATAAATGAAATAACTGACTTTTTTCCATATGTCTTACTCAAAATTTTCTCCCATGTTAAAATCGAGGAGTTGTACTTTCTTAATCTGTAAATGACTTAACAATATATACTGATTAGATTGTATCTTCTTTCTTTTACCTCATTAATAAAATCCGTTGACATTTTTGGAATTTTAATTTTGACTTTGATAGTATTAATTAGTCATTTTTTCTGAGGTTTTGTCATCAGTTTTCAGTGTCTTTAAAATCACATACAAGAGGGACTGGCAACAGATTAAAAAGTAAATTTTTTTTTTTTTTTGCAAAAGAGGCAAAGTGGAATCCCATTAATATAAAACTAGCGTTGTGTCTCTGTGTTAACATTTGAAGAGAAAATGCTCTAGAAGAGGGAGAGTCAAAATCTTTTTGTGTTGTGATTCTGTATCTTTGTGTGAAAAAAAAAGGAGAAATATTTTCCATCTCTTCCTGAAGTAAACGGTTCTAATCTTTCATTGGAATTCTGAGAAGCCATCATTGTTAATGATATAGATAAGGTACATAAAAATATTGCAGACTGAAATGTGATTAGCACAGAATTAAAGAATAAAGCGAGATTTCTCACTATAGTTACTGCTAATATGTGGAAACAAATAAGGTCAAAATAGAGCAGAATTTTTTTAAAAAAGCATATCTAAGAAAATGTGCAAACCTAAGATATGGAAACACTAATAAAAAGATCTTAGAACAGCGACCATAAAAATCTTTGTGCATTTTAAGTGTAGGAATTTGGATATTAAGAAGAATATTTGTCGTCAATGATCTTTTGGAAACATCAGTTGGTTCAAGAATATCATATCGCAGTTAAATGATTAACAAACACCCTAACACCACAATTGGGTTTCTCAATTTTGTTCTGAACCCTGTGAATCTGATTTTTAATAAATTTCCCCTCCTATACACTGGTTCTAAAAATAGATGCATTCTGAAACTGTACATGGTTGTGCCATCATTACTTTGTTTTTAAAATGTTTTGCAAAAACCACAGTCTGTGGCTAAGTTTGAGTTTTCCTGCCTTTCTCTCTCCATCTCTCTCTTTCCTCCCTCTCTATCACTTCTCTCCCTCTCTCCTGTCTTCTTCTACTTCCTCTCCTCCTCCTTTTTTTTCTCTCTCCCTTTTCCTTACCCTACCTTTACCTCTACCTTTCTCTCATTTTATTTTATGCAATGTTAAGTTAGATCTAAGTAAGTTCTACCTTTGAGCATTCACTAAATGAAAATTATGGCCCAAAGCACATGATAACCAGAGTCTTAACATTTCTTTTATGTGAAAGAAAACATTTCCATTTCCTCCTTATGGAAAGAGGGGTTGTTTGAGGGTAAAATTATTGCCTTCTACATTTCCATAAGTGGTAAGATGTGAATCTTGTCATCTCCAGGAAAACGTGGAGAATATTATTGAAGAAGTTAAAAAAATATGCAGTGTTCTAGGATGTGTGGAAACCAAGCAAATTACAGGTGCAATAAATGAACTAAGTCTGATTCTTCAGAGAAAAGCAGAGGTAAACATATTCATCTATTACACAGTAATTATTTTAAACTTGATTTCAATAATTACTAAATGAGAGTGAAAGTCTTTTGACTAACCACCATATTTCTGTTCTGCATGTGCACCCACACATTGTAAATTGCAATTATTGGGGGGTATTAGCAACTCAATACTATTATGCCAAATGGATTTAATTAAATTAATAGGAAATTTATTAACTTCCAAATGAAACTGAAATCAATCCTTCAATCCAACCTAAATGAATGCACTTCTGTAGTATTCACATGCAAGTGTTCATACAGGCTATTAATAGCATTTATGGACACCAGCATGTGTAGGTATAAATGTCATGTGTAGGTAGTTCAAAGGAGTGGGGCACTGGCCCCAAATACTGGAGATTGCAGGTTCAAGCCCAGCCTGGCCAAAAACTATAAAAAAAAAAAAAAAAAAAAAAAAAAGACCAATTTTGTGGTATCTTTTACTGAATTTGCAATGTACATGGCTTTTATAATTTCTGAGTAAATTTCTCTAGATACCACATTCTGTAATGATTTCCTGGCTTTGTGGGTCTAATGTAGAATTAAAGAAAAATTATTGCCCAAGAAAAATATTAGGAAATATGGTCACAATGAATCTATTCATATTATTAGTTTAACAGATGATAGAGCAGGAAGATAGAATAATAATAGTAACTAATATTCTCTAATACATTTGAACATGTAAAATAGTTTCACATATGCATTACCGCATTTAATTATTATTTTATTTCAATTTATCCTCTCAGCAATGTTGTAAAGTTAGTATTTCAATGTTAATTTTAGTATTAATATTTGATGTTTAGAGTGCTTATGTACAGACATTTAATAAGTGGTAAAATATAGATTTGAAACCAAGTCTTTCTACATTTTCTAGTGTAATTGAAACTGCTTAAGAGAGAGTAAGCACATACATTCTTTACCTACATGGAAAAGAACAAAGAAGATTATACTACCTTTGAATATACAAGCCTGGAAATTTTAAAAAGATTGATTTTAAAATGTAGACAATTATATTATTATATATAATTCATTGTTCTGACTGCTTATTGCTTTAAGTAGATTAGTGATTATGAAAATTCTATAATTTCTTAATGTTGGGATTTCTATATATAATTAAAACTTTTGTGTTATTAGGCAGTAAAATGAATATAGAAATTTAAATACTTTATTTGCATCAACAATGAAAGTGATGACAATGAAAAGTCATGGAGGAACACCATCAAAATATTTTAAAAATAGGTCACTTCATACAAGGGAACAATACAAAAAGAAGACATTTCAATTCTAAGTTTTCATGCACCTAACTTAAATGCTCCCAGATTTATGAAACAGACCTTAATTAGTATGAGCAATATGTATCATATGACAACATAATAGCTAGGGACTTTAACATACCTCTTACAGAAATGGACAGATTCTCTAAATAGAAACTAAACAAAGATACAAGAGACTTAAACACAATCCTAGAACAACTGTGTTTAACAGACATACACAGAGCATACCATTTAACATATACCAACATATGTGTTCTTCTCGTTGGCCCATGGAACATTCTCCAAAATAGATCATATCCTAGGACACAAATCAAACCTCAAGAAAATTAAAATAATTGAAATTATACATATATCTTCTCAGACTACAAGACTATAAAGGTTGAACTTAACTCCAACAAACATTTTCTTCCCCACACAAAGTAATGGAAACAAAACAACCTTATGCTAAATGACTATTGGGTCAAGGAAGAGATAAAGAAAATCATTAACTTCCTTGAATATAACAATGAAGACACAAACCACCAAAACCTGTAAAATACTGCAGTAGCAGTTCTAAGGGAAATTTATTGCATTAGATGCCTACATCCAAAAAAACATAAAGAGGGCACATCAACAACCTAATGAATCATCTTAAAGAAATGGAAAAGGAAGAGCAATTGAATCCCAAATCTGGCCACAGAAAAGAAATAACCAAAATTAAATCATAAATAAGTAAATTTGAAAACAAAAGAATTATTCAGAAAATTTAAGAAACAAAAAGTTAGTTCTTTGAAAAGATAAATCAATAAACTATTGGTCAGATTAACTAGAAACAGAAAAGTAAAATATTTAGTAACCTCAAAGAGAAACAAAAAGAGGAAAATAACAATGATACCACAGAAATACAGGAGATTAATTCTGACTACTACAAAAACCTCAATGCCCAGACATTTGGCAATGTGGAGGAAATGGACCAATGCCTAAAATCACATCATTTCCCTAGACTTAATCAGGAAGAAATAGATCTCTTGAACAGACCAATATGAAGCACTGACATTGAAGAAACAATAAAAAAAGCTTCCAAAAACAACAAAAAAGCCGTGGTTCCGATGGCTTCACACAAGAATTCTGTCAAACCTACAAAGATAAGCTTGTACCTATACTGCAGAACATATACCAAAATATTGAGATGGAAAAAACATTCCCCAACATGTTCTATGAAGCAAATGGCACCCTGATTCCAAAACTTAGAAGGGACTCCACTAAAAAAACTACAGACCAATTTCATTAATGAATATAGGTGCAAAAATTCTCAATAAAATCTTGGCTAATAGATTGCAGCTACACATTAAAAAAAAACTATACATCATGATCAGGTAGGCTTCATCCCAGGGATGCAAGGTAGCTTTAACATATGCAAATTCATAAATGTAATTCACCATATCAATAGAAGCAAAAACAAAGACCATATGATCCCCTCAATAGATGAAGGAAAAACATTTGCTAAAATTCAGTATCCTTTTCTAACAAGAACACTTAAGAAAATAGGGATAGTTTGGCACATTTCTTAAGCTGAATAAAGCCATCTAAAAGAAGGAAATGACAATTTTCTTAGAAATGTCAAACTTTCAATATATCTGAAGCCAAACAAACTGTTCATGGAGAAGTTGATTATTTCCTAGGAAAGTGAGGAGGAATTAAAATGTTCAATAAAAGCTCCTATGCACATTTCACCTTCCTTATGTACTATATTTTGCGTGATTTTTCTTTGCAGAATTTTAACTCATAATATGTATATATTTATTTATTCTGTATGTGAATAGACTAAACTGATTTTCATGCATAAGAAATTAAAAAGAGAGTTGACAATTATGAGTTTTAAATAATATATGTCAGTGGTCAAAATATTCAATATTCTTCCCAAAGTCGATCCTATTTATTTGAACAGACTTTTAATAGTTCATTTATTCAGCAATGTATAGTCACCTTTATACATTTTTCATCCTTTTCATTCTATCTTGTGAGCCCACCTATATATGAATGTTGGCACACACAGTAAGTACATTTTCCAGAACTTGTGCAGTAACCAGCTACAGTTTAACAATGCCAAAGCAATTCAGTCTTTCCGCCCACTGTGAATTTAAGATTAAAGAAACACTGAGAAATACAGGTCTTCTGCCAACAAACTCTGAAATTTGAGAAGCTTTTCTGTTCCTTGGCTGCATTTTTTGGTCAACATACAAGGGACTATTTCCTGCCACACGGGGAAGTAATTAGGTATTTATTAAATGTATGTATTGGCAAGAAGAAGAAGAATATTGCAAACACCGTTGTGCTCTATTTCATGCTCCCATCCAGAACTGGAAACAATTTTCCATCCTTTAAATTGTATTCCAGAAGTTCACATATTTCCATTAAATGTTCATACAGTAGAAGAACCACAAAGTAAAATATATTGTCTTTCACATTGTGGCATAGGTGGATGTCATGGTGATTTTATAATACAAGTTTGTGTCTCTGAATAAATTGAATTCTAGTTAAGTCAAGCTAACACCTTTAATAGTCTCACCCACACAGATAGGGTAACGATCTTACATACAGTTGTTGAAAGTATATTTAGGTGAAATATTCTAGCAAATAGAAATACTCCTGAGGAAGTTCATGTATATAGGAAGGTTCATGTACATATGAAACCTACATACATGAACATTATATGTTAAAATGTACATACATGAACATTATATGTTAAATTTATATACATAAAATAACATGCAAATTTATATACATAACATTTACATATAATTTAATTTAATTATCTGTAAATAAAATATGTAATTTTAATTATATATATGTAAATTTTATACTAATAAAATTATATATAAATTATATATATGTAAATTTTAATTACATTTTAAACATGATGAAAATGTTTTTTCTCTAAAAGAATACTGTAATGAGTTCTTTAGCACCAGAAAATGATTATTCCCTAATTAAGTTTTTTTTTTGAAAATTTGGGTCTTAATTAATTATATTTTCTTAAAAGCAAGCCTTTAAATGTTTATTTTTTAAATAGTTTTGAACTTTTAAATTTTTTTAAATTTATTTGCTTTAAAGTAGATCTTATGGAAATTTAATATTCTTTTTGATTCAAACCTTATTTTTAAGAGATCAATTAATTACCTTACATAGTTTTCACAATAATTAAGTTATAACAGCAGATCGTAAGTCACCAAGGTAATTTGAAGCTTCCAGCAAAAATAAAAATAAGTAAGGCCACTACACTAATAGACATGAACTTAAAAGACAATGAAAATGACAACAAAATATAATATTATAGATTGTCATTTTTATTTAGAATATGACTCAAGGCATTTTAATTTTCCAAGTGTTTGAATATCATATCTTTTAAATCCCCTAAAAAAAGAAAATAAGAAATGAAACTATAGAGAATCTGTATCATTTTGTCCACTTCAATGCAGCCCTCTGTTTGGTGCTTGGTGCTGCCCAAAGTTTACTGACTGGCTGCTAGAATAAAAGCCAGATACACATAACAAGGAGAATTAGAAATGCACTTTTATCAAGATTATTCACTGTCATGGAAGGGAGATTGAGCATAGACAGTACCTGTAGAACTACTCTAATAATACTCAAAGGGTGGAACCTACTCTAGTAATTTGTTTTTTATAAAAATCAAATAACCTACCATTTCATTGCAATATTCAGAAGGTGTCACTTTCATCATACAATTTAGATTTCCTCTGTTTAATAAGAAAATTGAAACACTGTGCCAAGAACTATTTCTTTTTATCATGACAAAGAAATTACAGTGTTTAGATTTAGGATTATTACCAGTCTGTTTATTTTGTGGATTTGTTTCTGAGTAATAAGTTTATTTCATACCCTTTCCTTTTCAGAATTTTTATCAAAGCCCAGAGACTCCAGCAAAAGGTAAATCACACATGTATTCACATATTTTAAAAATAAATCAATAGGGGTGGTGCCTGTAGCTCAGTGGGTAGGGCGCTGGCCACACATACCAGGGCTGGTGGGTTCGAACCCAGCCCTAGCCTGCTAAAAAAAACCCAAAAAAATAGCTGGGCATTGTGGCAGGCACCTATAATCCCAGCTGCTTAGGAGGCTGAGGTAAGAGAATCACTTAAGCCCAAGAGTTGGAGGTTCCTGTGAGCTGTGATGCTGCGGCACTCTACTGAGGGCAACAAAGTGAGACTCTGGAAAAAATAAAATAAAATAAATCAATAAAAGAAAAACGTATAGAACCTCAAATAATTTTTTCAATGTTTTATCCAAATGCTGTGGTAACACAAACACACAGACACACATAAACACAATGCTTTTTGAAGGGAAAAATGTTTTGCTAAAACTCTTTTATCAATGGAAGTGATTATTATGCAAGGGAACAAAAATTCACAGTCTCTAACCTTTTAGCCTGAATTTTTGTTACCACTGAGAAAAATGAAGAGATTTCTAAAAATTAAAATATTGAAAATATAATCATTCCAAGACTCTGCAAAAATTTACCATTTACCTAGTTATATTTTAATGTAAGAAAAATCAGAAACGTCAGAAAAGTAGTAAATGTCTGTCTTCTAAGTCACTAATTTCAAATTTAAATTCAAACTCTAATTGAAGAACAAGTGAATGTAACAAGTAAGAGGATTAGGTTCTGGTATAATATTCATGGAGGCTCTGAGCCTGTAAAATTGCAAGATACTGGACTTTGTAGAAAACAGTGGGTGTAAGATCACCTGGTGTAGAGCAGTGTCTGACTTTTCAAATAAGGAAGAACTGCTTTGAATCTCAACTTCCCCACTTTTTAACTCTGTGATCCTAGACTAAACTCCTTCATCCTTGGGTTTCCTAATACACATAAAAGATATTAGATTTAATGTGCAGTCCGTGGCCAGGGGTATTCTTATTAACATATGATAGATGGTATTTGTCATAGGAACACTCTGAATATCTTCAAGGAAACTGCCTGTCCTCCAGATATTCAGCTAACACCCTTCAAGTCAGAGACTCCTTTGGATTATAAGCGATAACCCAACTTTCCTTCCACACCCTTAATAGTTTCAGTAAAGAGTTATGTAACAGAGGGATATCCCTTCAACAGTAATTCCCACCATTCAAAGGAAGACATTTGATTATGTTTGAGGAACTTCCTCACTTCATATCACATAAGAAAATTAGGTGGAAGAGGATATGGAAGTAAAAAATCTCTGCTAGTGCAAACATTCTGTTCCAGTTATTCATAAAATTCTGGAGAGCAACATGGGGAAAGGAAAGGATGGGTACTCCCTAACAATATTACTAACACAGAATCTAAGTGATAATGCGTGCAGTGGACAGGCTGCAGGTACACCCAGATGGAACTGGCCCTCTCTTTCTATCAGGAATGTTATAATGAGGCCTCCTTCTCTATATGCCTCAGGAGCTTGGAATAGGAGATCCCACTAATCTATACAGAAATGTTCCTGGAGATTTATATTCTGTGGTAAATCTTGGTAGATTAGAGTTAGTAAGTTTTAATTGCCCATACATTGACATTACCTTCTTATTTCTTGGCACCATAAGTCTTTTGCAGAGTAAAATCAGGAATGGTAAACAATATTTCACCATATTTTACCACCATGCCCAATGTCTTCAGTCCTTAATATGTTTTGATGATGTCATTTAAAATGTAGTCTTCATCCAGAGTTCTGAAAGTAAAGGTAATGCCTAAGCACCTCTCTATTCAAAGAAGCAATTTCCAACCCAGGACTGTCTTTCTGTGCACAAAGTAAAGACTAGAGTTCGCATAAACATTCAGATCATTAAGGTTCCCGAAAATCTGTTCTGGGGCTTAAGTTTATAAGCTCTCTAACGCAACTTCATGATTGATTTTAGATGTGTGTTCATTTGCACTTTTGCACAAGATTGAGAATTATTGATAAAACCTCTGTGCTTCCTGCTTCAGCGTACCACCATGTAAACTGGAGACTGAGAAACAAGACGTTTCTATAAATTTACAAGTCTCTGCTGCCTGCTATTCAAAAAGCTCTCCATTGACTGGCCTCCAAGTTGGACAAAACCTCTTAAGACTATTTTTATACTGCTTTACTCTTCTGCTTCATTAATCCTTACTGCTGATTTCTCAGAGAATTTTAATTAGAGCTTTTTCCCTCTACTTGTCCCCCTAGGCTGTTTCAACAAAGGGCACAACTTCAGAAACATAACAAAGAAGTAAAATTTGTCTATCTTATACATTTTGTACAAATTTATGAATAACTAAGTGAATAATAGCATTAATAGTTATTAAACAAAAATAAGACATGTTTAATTATAGACGGAGCCACTTAGGGACAGACAGGATGTGGGGGGACACTCTATGCTGACTTTGGCCTCTACCCTGAGACATCCAACTGAAACACTGCAGATGATCAAAGAAAAAAGCTATCTCTTTGTACTATTTTCTTCTCAAAACAACTTAAAACCAGAGAGCACTTTATGTTTCTGAAACAACTGATGAGGAAGAGCATGTGTTTGAATAAGCAGCTGTACTGAGTAATTTGATTCAGTAGATCTTAAAAGCATGATGTTTAATATGTGCTTGTTTTCTCCCATCTCCTTAGCTGCCAGGGGAAAACCACTAGCCCCTATGCCTAATAATTTTCCTTCATTTGTCTTCTTTCATGACAAGTCACTTTTAGGAATAATCAATAGAATCCCTGTAAAGAAGTCATGGTAAAACTCAGGAAAGGCTTTGATTTTGAAGAGATTCAGTAAACATTCAAATCTTTCATTTCAAGCTGGTTTCAAACTCCAGCCATGTAGTATAATATTATCATTCTCTTCTTATACTAGCACAATGTGTATGATCAATGTTCAAGTAGTGGTGAAGATCATAACATACTCAAATTTATTATGTTTGACTCTTTAGATGGAATTGAAGTATTTATATGCCATGTAGAAAACATGTTCCTTGTTTAAAAACTCTAAAAAAAAAAAAAAATTACAAACTAGAACAAAATATGTTGCGAATTACATTAGATCAGAATGAAAAATTAACAATAAAAAATTCCAATTTGTGGCCGTGCTTCCGAAACTTCTACTGCTGCTAATATGAAAGTGTATTGATGCCTAATCTTCTAATAGCTACACCAGGCTATTAGGCACAGAGGGCTAATTGGCTTCAGTTGGTAAAGGGTCATTTTAATTGAATTTTATTTAAATTTTATTATAAATAATGTTAAGGTTGTAATTTATAGCTTATGATAAATATGGCCCTTCATAGATGACTTGATCTCTCTCTATTCTCTTCTAGGCTTGATAGAGAAAGTGACAACTGAGCTATCCACATCTATTCACCAGCTAATCAATATGTATTGTAGCAGCTTTTATGCAGATTTTCAGCCTGTGAATGTACCTGAAAGCATTTTCTGTGTAAATCCTGGGCTTCATTCGCACCTTAGCTTCACTGTGTATGCAGCACACAACATTCCAGAGAGTTGGGTGTACAGGTGAGTGGGGGTGATTTTTCAGAGAAAAATGAGTTTTTATATGACTTCTAATTAGAATGCAATTTGACTTGTTCTTACTTGTAAGCACAAATATTTTATAAAATTTTGCAAATGAAGCAACAAAGATTTATCTGTATTAATACCACTTTTAAAAAGTTTAGATTTTTAAAATTCCTAAAGAAAGGAATATGTTTTTCTCTTATTCCATTCTCCTGTAGTACTTTCTTGACTAAAACAGAATAATATTGTATAATAAATGTAAATTCTTTGTAGATTATATTTATTACATAATACGGGTTAAATTAATGAAACTTGACAAGAATAGTAATTTTGTAAGAGATTTATTATACTTACTATATTTAGCATGTCAAGGAAAAAGGAGAGGAACAATTTTAGTAAAAGATAAATAATTTTTATCTGGAAAAAGGAGAGAAACAATTTTAGCAAAAGATAAATAATTTTTATCTGGCTCTATATTTGTTTGCAAAAAAAATAAGCCATATAAATATTTATAGTCCATTAAAAAGGAAATTTTACTTATGTTTATAAAGAACACTATCTACACATATGTTTAGAATCCATTGAATGATCCCTTTATGTTTTCTTTGTTACCTTTC
Organism: Loris lydekkerianus; assembly: GCA_963574355.1. Taxonomy (NCBI): domain Eukaryota; kingdom Metazoa; phylum Chordata; class Mammalia; order Primates; family Lorisidae; genus Loris; species Loris lydekkerianus. The sequence continues at coordinate 35,266 of CAUYPK010087625.1, read as the reverse complement.
TTAATTTTATAAAGAACTTTAAAGGACTGAGATATAATAAATTGCTACTCTAATATGTGTGTTCTTATAATTTTCTAACAATCAGTACATCTTACTTTTAATTCATGCAGAAAATTCCTATAGTTAGATAAATACAGATAAAGCTATATGTATACATATACATATACATTTATGTGTGTCGGTCTATATATAAAGAGATTATATAACATGTATACCTAAAACATAGCATGAATAAATTATATAACATGTATACATTAACATACATACATACATATATAAATGTATATAAAATGCATGTGTGGATTAAAAATAAAGTGTGTATTTGTATACATATAATTTATCTTATTTCTCTTTTATCTTTCTCTACATAACACCTATATACAGAGTAAAAATAAAAGCCTTTTTTTTATTGCTTGGGATTCACTGAGGGTACAAAGAGTTAGGTTATACTGGTTGCATTTTTTAGATAAAGTCCTTCTTATAATTGTGTCCCATCACCAGGAGGTGTGCCATACACCAAGACCCCCATCTCCTTTCCCCAAACCCTCATTCCCCTACCTTCCACCTTGTATAAGATTATCTATCTACTGCCTTCATATTAGAACTGAGTACATTAGATTCTTGCTTTTCCATTCTTGTGATACTTTACTAAGAAGAATGTGTTCCACCCTCTATCTGGGCTAATACAAAAGATGTAAAGTCTCCATCTCTTTTAATGGCTGAATACTATTCCATGGTATACATATACCACAGCTTGTTAATCCATTCCTGGATTGGTGGGCATTTAAGTTGTTTCCACAATTTGGTGAATGTAAATTGAGCTGCAGTAAACAGTCAGGTGCAATGGTCTTTATGATAAGGTGATATTTTTTCTTCTGGGTAGATGCCTAGTAATGAGATTGCAGGATCAAATGGATTCTAAGTGGGAAAGCTTTCAGTTTCACACCATTCAGTATATCATTATACTGAATAGCTGTGGGTTTATCATATTTTTATGATAGCTGTGGGCTTATCATAGATGGCTTCAATCAATTTAAGCTGTGGGTTTATCATAGATGGCTTCAATCAATTTAAGAAACATGCCACCTATGTTTATATTCTTAAGTGTTCTAATTACAAAAGGATGCTGAATTTTATCATACACTTTTTCTGGATCTATTGAAAGGATCAATGGTCTTTGTTTTTGCTTCTGTTGATATGGTAAATTACAGTTATAGACTGGGCCTATATTAAACCTTGCATCCCAGCTTTGCATCCCTGGGATGAAACCCACTTGATTGTGATGTATGATTTTTTTAATGTGTAGCTATAATCTATTGGCTAGGATTTTATTGCGAATTTTTGCATCTATATTCATTAACGAAATTGGTCTGAAGTTCTTTTTAGTTGAGTCTTTTCCTGATTTTGGCATCAGGGTGATGTTTGCTTCATAGAAAATGTTGGGGAAGATTCCTTCCTTCTCAATTTTTTGTAATAATGTCTGCAGTATGGGCATAAGCTCCTCTTTGAAGGTTTGATGACATTGTTACATAGAGGTATAAGTAGATGTGTATGTGTGTATGTATCATTACATATTTTTAAAAATGCTTTTCTGCAAAAATCCCTGTAATCAACCACAAAATTAGGACTTTGATAGAGAAACAAAATTATCCCTAACATTAGAGGAACAAACTATAAATCCAGGACTGGGATAGGAAAAAACACAGCTATTCCTCTCCTAAGGAATCCATGGATCAGGCAGCCTCACAAATTCTATGGGAAGAAGCTTTAGTAAGATCTCTTACCTTGGGGCAAATTGGATCTTATTGTAGATTTTCCTAAGGAAGGAGTACATAAATTATCTATTGCCATGTAACAAATTACCCCCAAACTTAGCAGCTTAGCACAACAAACATTGATTAGCTCACATTCTGAGGGTCAGGAATCTGGGAACATGTCAGCCAAGAGGGTCTGGCTGAGAGTTTCTTAGGAGTTGCAGTCAAACTGTTGAGGCCACAGTCATCTCAAGAGTCACTGAGCCTGAAGAGTCCACTCCTAAGCTCACTTGCATATTCTTGGCAGACCTCGGTTCTTTGTGGTGTGTAGGTCTAGGGAGGTCTCAATTCTTTGCTACAGAGTTTTCTGCTAATATCCTCAAGGCATGGCAGTGGGCTTCCTCCCAGAGCTGGTAATCCAGGGAATGAGAGTGACTTTATGAGTGAGGGAGCATCAGAGACAGAGAGGAAATCTTTAGTAACCTAATCTTGGGAATCATATACCATCTCTTCTGCATATTGGTACACTATGGGGAAAGGTGATACAGAGTTTAAACACCAAGAGACAGGGTCACTGGGCTATCTTGGAGGTGGGCTACAACAGCTAGGAAGAAACATTAAGGAAGAAAGGAGGCCTGTGGTATCTCCAGAAGCATAAATACTTACAAACTGAGGGAAAATAAAAAACAGCAACTTTTTCTCTGGTTTTAGTCATATGAACCAGATTTAATGGCAGTGATTGAAACTAATTTAATGGTTAATTTAATAGTTACTAATTTAATAGTAAGGCAAATATACACAAGTTTCAAATAACCTGTAAAATATAGATCTTGTAATTAAAATACAGAACGGTAAGAAAAATGGTAATGAAGCTTTCACCATCAAATCAGAGTATTTGAAAATGAATTACCATCTACTCCTGCAATCCCCAACCCCTGGGCCATGGTCTGTGTGGCATATAGGAACTGGGTTGCACAGCAGGAGGTTACCAGTGAAACTTCTTCTGTATTAATAGCCACTTCACGTGGCTCACATAACCACCTGAGCTTGACTTCCTGTCAGATTCCCCTCACCTCCTGCCCCTTCCATGGAAAAATTGTCTTCCATGGAATTAGTCAAAAAATGCTTAAAATGTTGGGGACTGCTTATCTACTCCATTAATGCCTTTTGGGAAGACTCCACTCAAGTTATCAAAGACAAATAAGAAAGTATCTTACTTAAAGTAAGTTGGTTAAACAATTCCTTTCCTCCTATGATTCACTGCACTGGTGAAGAACTCATTTGCATTTAAACTAATTTCTAATAATAATGAATAGAAATTATTTAACTTTATCCTCTCTATAGATTGAAAGTGCCTACATATTGTCTGCTAATTATTATTTTAGTAATTGCACATTATTAGATCTCTCTCACATCACCTTTTGCAGTACCCTTGTGACTACGCATATTTATGTATAGGACTGTATTTTTTAACCTCTATACACAAAACATTTTCTAATATACAATAGGAACTTCATAAAGACTTCTTAAAAATGACTGAATAAACTCCCTCAAATCAAGAAATGAGTCAGACTTGGTTAGTGAGATTTTTACATCTTAGAAGAGAGCTGAAGTCTATGTAGTGGTTATTACTGAAGGCAAAAATATGAGCTGAGCTGGAAACTACAAAAAAATGATGTAGTAAAGGAGGGTAGACCAAGGGAGCAAAGAATGTATTACAATAAAGGTGTAAAGCTAAGGACCCACGGATAGGGAGGGCCAGGATCAGTCAGTGAATCCAGAGCATTTAGTGGCAGTTGTAGAAAGGTTGACTGAATTATTGTTAAAGTTATTATTAGTAATAATTAACAAAAATATAATACAATCTTATATGAGGAAGTTATATTAAAAATTCAGTAACATTATTTTTTAAAATTTCCTAAATCACTCATAAAGCACAATACCATGGTTTGACAAATGGTATACAAAAATAATTGTGCAGAAATGAATAATGTGTAGAGTCATGCATACTATGTAATAAAGCATATCTATGCAAAAGTGATTTGACAAAATTTTTATTGTGAATTTTTGCAAAATTTTTAATTATGAGAGACTTTTCCCAAAAGCAAGCTGAAATTCTTTCTCATTAAGAGGATGTCCTTTTACGTAGAACCTGGGAGTAGACTTTTAACCTCTGCCACAACAGCTAACTGGTTAGCTTCTGTGGAGCCTAGGGCAAGCTCACCAAACCCAGTTATGCCCAGCTGCACTCCCTCATTTGCCTCACCTACAGCAGAAATTAAAGATTTATCTGGAAGCTCCAGGGTCCCACTTGTCCATTTTCCTGCTTATTCTGAGACACTAGAGCCTGTCCAGGTTCCTGAAAAACCACTGCAGCTTATTCCTTCCCACAAGTACCAGCTACTGACAGAGAGGCTCACACAACCTAGCCAGGAACTGCTTTGTCCCTTCCCCCACTTTGGTAGTGGTAGAGAAAAAGAAACTCTGGGAAGGTATAAGGTCCCTTTTTAAGCTTAGGGCACTCAAGTACTCCTTCTGGAGGACCAGAGTTCACCATGGACACAAAAGAACATCTCAGCAGCTGGCTCACTCACACAAACATCAACCAATAACTGGAAGAACAACAACATAGCCCTTCAACGAATCTTCAAACTCAAAGAAATATGGTTTGGCTGATTCATACTCATAAGTACCCTCCACCATCAACAGGAATAAGTTTGGGGACTTAACCCAATACACTCTGTTGGAAAGAGGTGAAAACAGCAGGTCAAAGGCAACCGGAGACGTTCACTAAACTTCCTAGAGCAACCCAAAGGCGATCAGGACTAGTACGCTTCTCTCTGACACAGTCAGGAACCAATCTTGGGGTCTCATACACAAGCACAAAAGCCAGCAACACCCGCAGCTCTCAGTAGAGAGTCAAGATGAGAAAGAATCAGTGGGAAAACCCAGGGAATATAAAAAATCAAAATGAAAGGTCACCTGCAAAAGAAAACCTTACCAATGGATGCCAACCTAAATGAAAAGATTAAAATGGCAGATGAGGAATTTTGAACATGGGTTGTAAGTAAGTTCATGGAAATACTAGAGAAAATGGAAACTTACCACAAAGAAGCAGCAAAGACAATACAGGGAATGACGAAAATAATGAAGTATTAAAGAAAAGCCAAACAGAACTTCTGAAAATGAAATATTCATTCAGGGGATTACAAATGACAGTGGAAAGCCTTAAGAATAGGCTAAATTAGACAGAAGGCAGAATCTCAGAACTTAAAGATAATCCCTTTGTGCTAAGCAAGTTAGTCAAAGAACAGAGAAACAAGAGGTGTGAACTAAGCCTGTAAGAAATGTGGGACTGGGTTAAGAAGCCAAGCATAAGAAACATAAACATCCTTTAGAGCAAATAAGAAAATTCACAAAGACTGGATAATGTATTTGAGTGAATTATTGAAAAAAATAAGGAATATATAGAACTCCTTAAGAGACCAATCTCAAGCACCAAAATTGAAGCAGCCATAAAAAAAAAAAAAAAAAAACTTTCCAACAATAATAGCCCATGACCTGATGGTTTCACCCTGAATTTTACCAAACATACAACAAAGAGCTTGCACCTATATTGTAGAAATTATTCCTTACCATTGATAAAAAAGGAATCTTACCAAACTCATTCTATGAAGACAATATCATCTGGTACCAAATCCAGGAAAGGAAACAGCTAAAAAAAAATAAAACTATTGACCAACATCCCTTATGAATATAGACACTAGCATTCTCAATAAAATCTTAGAAAAACAAATACAGCTATACATAAAAAAATAATAATTCATCACAACCAAATGTGCTCCATCTCAGAAATGCAAGGATTCTTTAACATATACAAATCTGTAAATATAATCCACCACATAAATAGATACCAAAATAGAGCCATATAATACTTTCAATAGATACAGAGAAAGCATTTGACAAAATTCAGCACCCTTTTATGATAAAAATCTTTAACAGGGTGGTGCCTGTGGCTCAAAGGAGTAGGGCACTGGCACCATATGCCAGAAGTGGCAGGTTCAAGCCCAACCCTGACCAAAAAACTACAAAAAAAAAAAAAAAAAAGGTAAAAATGTAGATTATAATTTTGTTACTCAAAATTATAAATGCTATATATGGTAAACTCACAGCCAACATCCTATTGAATAGGGAAAAATTAAAAACATTCTCACTTAAAACTAGAGCAAGACAAGGTTGCTCACTGTCTCCACTTCTGTTCAAAATAGTGCTGGAATTCCTAGCCAGAGCAATCAGGCAAAAGCAAGAAATGAAAAATATCCAAATGGGGAAAGAAGTTAAATTATTGCTCTTCACTGATGACATGATCTTATATGTACAAACCCCCAAAGATTCAATCAAGAGAATCCTGGAGTTGATAAATAAATTTAGTAAAGTCTCAGGCTACAAAATAAATGTACACAAATCATAGCTTTCATATGCACCAACAACAGCCAAGCTGAGAATTAAAAAATGTAATACTTTACTCAGTGGCAACAAAGAAAATAAAAACCTAGGTGAAAAATCTCTGCAGGGGAAACTATGTAACCCTGAGAAAAGCAATTACAGAGGATATAAACAAATGGAGAATTATATCATGATCATGAATCAGCAGAATTAATATTGTTAAAATGGCTATCCTACCCAAAGTGATTTACAGATTTAATGGAATCCCCATTAAAATACCAAAGCCATTTTTTCACAGGTCTAGAAAAATAGTTCTACACTTTCTATGGAATCAGAAAAGACCCAAAATAGCCAATGCAACCTTATGTAATATGAAAAAAGTGGGAGAGATTACCTCACCAGACTTCAAGCTGTACTACAAGGCTATAGTAACTAAAACAGCCATGGTATTGGCAAAAAAGTAGAAATACAGACCTATAGGTCACAACAGAGAATCCAGAAATGAAACCATTCCCATATATATTTTTTTTCTTACTTTCCCACCCTGGGTAGAGTATCATGGTGTCACAGCTCACAGCAACCTCAAACTCCTGGGCTCAAGCAATTCTCTTGCCTCAGCCTCCTAAGTAGCTGAGACTAAAGGCATTCACCACAACACCTGGCTACTTTTAGAGATGGGGTCTCACTCTTGCTTGAACTTGTGAGCACAAGCAATCCACCCACCTCAGCCCTCCAGAGTGCTAGCTTTACAGGTGTGAGCCACTGAACCCAGCCCCCCATTCCCATATTCTTTATCTGATTTTTGATAAAATAGACAAAGATATATACTGGGGAAAAGAATCTTTGTTAAATGAATGGTTCTGGGAAAACTGACCACATGTAAAAGACTGAAACATAATCTACACCTCTCACCACTCACTCACAAAAATTACTTCATGTTGGAGAAAAGACTTAAACCTAAGGCATGAAAGTGTTAGGTCCCACCATGGGGGCAGGGTCTGCTAAGATCTGTGGAACTGGTGGTGACTGACTGAAGAAATATAGAGTAAGAAATGATGGCAAAACAAGAAACATGAGACAGAATAGAATTAAAGGTGGGAACTCAGGGGTCCATTGCCCATTTGTGGGATTTCAGCAATGACCCAGGGTGTTTGCTCCACTCTGCTTTTATTGAAGTCTATTTGTCTAGAGGGTAAGATGAGAGAGGGAACAAAGATGCCAGCAGTTTTTCTGAGTGAGCTTATCAGCTCCTATTGTTATTATTTAAGGGTTTGACTAGCCTTGAGAAATCTGAAATCTGAGCCTTGTATTAAGAGAGCTTCCAGTTGAGATAACACACACTGATTTCTAGGGAGGTGTTAAATTCGGGTAGTTCCCTGTGGAGTGAAACGCCACTGGAATTAATCTCGGTGGGAGGGAGGAATTTTCCTCCCATCACCACTACAGAGGATCTTCCTCGAGATAAGGGATATAAACTCTTCTGCCGATATCTCAGGGCTTGAGCTACTCCCTTGATCTCTGCCCCAGACAAATGTAAATCTCCACAATGGGTATCTGCTTTGCCTGTTTACTAGTTAGGAAATGACCCAGTTAATGTATCTTTCTAAGTCTTTGCCATAGTCTCTTCTATGGCCATTTTTCCTCAGAGTGCTCACAGACCCAGCAGGGGTGTTTGTAAGCTGTATCCTCAACAGGCTAGAATTTCAGAAAAGGCAGGAAGCTTGCTAGGAATGCCTAGCTTAAATGTAAACTAGCTGACTTATTTGTTCCAACTCACTTAGCTTACTTTTTAATTTTCCTATTTTTCTGGGGGTGCTTTCCCTTACCAAAAATGGGGTCTTCAGTCACCATTCTTCCTGCATGACAGTATAGGAATTATACAAGAAAATGCTGGGAAAACTCTTAAAACATCAGCCTCAAGAAAGATTTTATGAAGACTTCAAAAGTAATCACAGTAACAACAAAAATAAACTAGTGGGACATGATCAAAATAAAAAAGTTTTGGGACAGTCAAGGACACAATGTATAGAGTAAATAGCCTACATAATGGAAGAAAATATTTGCATACTCTATATAGGATAAAGAGCTAACAACCAGAATCTACAAAACATCTCAAGCAAATACGCAAGAGAAAAATCAAACAACACTATTAAAAAGTGGGCAAAAGACTTGAACAGAAACTTTGCATAGAAGGCAGTCTAATGCCCAATGAACACATTAAAAAAAATGCTCAACATCTTTATTCACTAGGGAAATGTAAGCTAAGGTTAATGATTGAAGAAAGAAAATTTTTAATAAATTTAGCATAGTTTAAGTGTATAGTGTTTATAAAGTCTACAGTTGAATACAGTGACATCCTATGCCTTCACATTCATTCACCACTCACTTACTGGCTTCCCAGAGAAACCCCCAGTCCTGCAATCCCCCTTCATGGCACTAGCAACACCTTATGCATCTGTATTATTTTTATCTTTTATGCTGTATTTTTACTGCACTTTTTCTATGTTCAGATATGCAAGTACTTACCATTGTGTTCCACTCGCCTACAGTATTCATAAAATGAGTTTGAAAGTTTTATCTCCACTTACTTGAGAAGGTTTATCATTAACTCTTCTTTAAATGTTTGGTAGTATTCTTCTGTGAAGTACATGGCTATTGAGGTTTTTGATTATTAATATCAATATTAATATTTTATAATCTTTTTTATTTCAATGGCATCAGTTGCAATGTATCCTTCTTTGTTTATGATTTTATTTATTTAAGACTTCCCTTCTTTTTTCTTTTTTTTTGAAACAAATGACAAATTTTATTACATGAGTTAATTTTTATGTCCAAGCACAAGGATAAAGAAATATGTTTTTCATGCAAAATATTATATACATTAAATAACATACAGTGGTAACAATGCAATGTAGGTTTATGTACCACCATTATAGTACTTTATATTCATCTATATATTTATCTTTATGAGTGAGTTTTTATACTTTCAGGTGTATTTGCATTTCTTTGTAGCATTCTTTCATTTCAACTTGAAGGTTTCTTACTTAACATTTCCTGTAAGCCAGGTCTAGTGATAAACTCCATCAGCTTTTGTACATCTCAGAAAGTCTTTATTTCCCTTTCATTTTTAAAGGATAATTTTACAAAATTCAGTTTTCTTCATTGACAATGTTTTTTCTCTCTTTCAGCACTTTGAATATATTATCCCACTCCCATCTGGTTTACAAAGTTTCTACTGAAAAATCCACTGACAATCTTATGGTCGTTTCCATGTACATAATGAGTCACTTTCTCTAGCTGCTTTTGAAATTCTCTCTTTGTCTTCGAGTTTTAAAAATTTGATTGTGTCTCTGAGGAATTTTCTTTATGTTCTTCATAGTTGGTATTTGTTGGGCTTCCTGAATCTGGATGTCCCTTTCCTTCCCCAAATTTTGGAAGTTTTGGATTATTTTTTTAAATAAATGTTTGTCCTTTTCCTTCTTCTTCTGATTATCCCATAATGTATGCATTGGCCTTGATAGTTCCAATAAATCCCTTCAGCTTTCTACATTGCTTTTTGCTTTCTGCTTCTCTTATTGGATAATTTCAAATTACTTGTCTTCAAGTTTACTGACTTTGTTTTTTTCCAAGATTAATTCTGCTTTTGAATCTGTATAGTGAATTTTCAGTTTACCTGTTATACTTTTTAGTGCCCAGACTTCTGTTTGGTTCTTTTTTTTATAATAATTCTTATATTTTTGTTGATAGTTTCATTTTATTTATGCAACATTTTTCTGGTGCTTATTGAGCATGTTTATTATGATTATTTTTAATTCTTTGTTATATGATTCATATACCTTTGTTTCTTTAGAGTTCATTTGTTTTGTTACTCTGGTTGGGCCATGATTCTCTGTTTCTTTGTGGGCCTCGTTACTTTATGTTGGAATCTGTACATTTGAAAAAATAGCCAACTCTCCCAGTCTTTATAAACTGTCTGCACACAGAGAAAGAACTTTGACAATCTTCTTTAGGGAGAGGCTGACAAACTGTATAAGCCTCTGTCTGCTGTATCCTACATCCTCTGGAGCAACACCAAGCCACTTATCTAGTTATTTTTTATTCTGAGTGGTCCTTAGGAATCTGGAGTATGCCAGGTACTGTCAATGCTCCATGATGCACTTGACAGAACTATTGCCTTGGGTAGCTCCCCAAACAGCTGAAATATTATATACATAATCCAATTCTTTCCCTCCCCAAGAGTTGGAAATTTTCCCCACTCATTCTATGCAGAGCTGAGGGAAAGGAAATTATGGCACATGAGTACATGCTAGTTCCAACCATTCTCTGTGCTGTGAGTAAACCCCAACTTGGTGCCATTTCCTGTCAGCATTGAGATATAGGCAAGATAGAAACTAGATCCTTGGGTAGCCCTCCTCAGAAGTCCAGGTGTTAGATGTATGTCCCAGTCTTCTTTTTCCCTACACTGAGGAAAGCCAGGAGTTGAAAGTCTTCTCCCATTTATGCCTCCTTGTGACAGAAGGTAACACTGTGACAATTGAGTGTCACAAATTTTCTTACAAGCCTTGACCTGCTGGTTTTGAATTCACCAGGGATAAGAAGCCTCATAACTGGTTTCTGAATTTCTCACAAAGCCAACTGGGCAGTGTATTGTAAAATTTGTGTCTCCATGAAAAATAGTGCCTTCCTATTTCACAATCTTGTTGACAAATCAAAAATAAATTCTTATAGCAACTTTTTTTTTTTGTCTGGGACTGGGTTTGAAAGGAGTAGGTATATGGGTACATGGAGCGGCACCCTACTTCTTTGAGTCACAGACACCACCCTTATATAGCAAATTTTAAAGCATGTTTTATACAAGCTAATTTTATTTTGTCATTTGACTTTTGGCTATAAAGATAATTGACCCATATAGAAAGCTGATTATTCTTTAAAGTGCTAAGCTTATTGAATCAATGTTGTTTCTTTTTAGCTATAAAGGCTTTTCTTTTTCCTGTTGGCTTTCATATGCTGGGAAGAAGCTGTGTCAAGTGAGAAACTACAAAAATATTCCAGTCAAAAAATTATTTTTTTTCTTGGTCAACTGGAATGAAACGTAAGTTTAATCTTTATTCTTTTTGAGTAATTTAATCTAATAAAGTTCATCCTTTTTTTTTTCTTGAAGCAAAGAATGTGATTTAAAATATGTCTATACATATTTTGTGTACGTACATAAAATATGTATGTACACATACATGCACACACATACACACTTCCATTTGATTTGATCCAGTGATGTGATAAATACTCTAGGCCTAGAAGATAACTGACTATTCAATTCAACAGATCAGAAATCTATTTAAAAACCTAGACAAATGTCCAATCCACATTACTGAACTGAGAAAAATAGAAATTGGAAAAAGAGGAAAACTTATTAATCATTCATGCACTGTGGACATCAGGAGGAACATGCTCTGTTTAAAGCAGGGTGGAGGGAGTCCAAATATCACGTATGGCAAAGAAATAAGAAATCACCTAATAATATGTGTAATCTTTATTTTCTAAATTTTTCCACACAACCCAATTACAAATTTATATAAATAATAGAATTTTTGGCAACAAACGTCCTCATATTGTGTAAATTTAACCTTAATTTGTAGTGACTGATTCCTACTTTCCCCATCTTTAAAGACTTATTACATCAAAAAGAAAGATATGTTCTTGACATTACCCTTAATTTCCTCTTCTTTTTGCTCCTCCTCCCCAACTCAAGCCATCTTTTTACTCAGAATCCCAGGGAGCTCATGGTCCTCACCCATGGCTTTTTTGTGTTTACTACTGCATTTCCTCACCACTTCTATGATGCTACTCCACTAGCTTGCCCTCAGTTATTTCCCTGGGATCTCTATTCCTTCACTGAGATCAAGATTCTTCCAGCTAAGTAGAAGAAAATTTCCCAGCCTGCTCTCCCTCAGCTCTTTGAGAAGATATAGCTTTCTTAGAACATAATTCGACTCTGAGTAGTATGCTTTGCCTTTGATAAATATGTGTCTGAATTTTTAAAAGTCAGAAAATAATCTCAGATAACACCATCCATCATACTCATAGCATTACCACAATCAATGAGGACTGTGTCCTGAGACAGCCTTCAGTTCTCACATACTTCATAGTCCTTCCCATCCCAAACCAAATCTTCCTTCTTCCAGCCTCTGACAATCTTTATCTCCCCTTCTTTTGGTAAGGTTCTTAATTCCTTTGGCCAAAGGCCTGACCAGGATTGGGAAACCTGCAGCTGTAAGGCCACAGGTGATCTTTTAGGTCCTTATGTGTGGTCTTTTGATTGAATCCAAATTTTTCAGAACATATTTATTTATTTTTATTACTGTAGTTATGTTCGTGTTTTATATTTTTATTTTATTTTTAAAATGAACATATTTAAAATACCAAAGAATTGAATAAGCCTCAATGAAATAATCCTCCCAGATTGACCAACACATCAGTAAGCCAAAAGGGCCAAATTGGTGGCTCCTATGCTCATGAATCAGTCCTAACTTCTCCCGTCTGACTGGCACCACCATCCCATGAAGCTGATTAGCAAGAGTTTCTGGGGGTTGAGTAAGCCAGTCTGTGAAAAGCTTTTGATAATGGCGTACTGTATTTCTATTTAAAGTGGAACTTATGAATAATTGCACAGCTCAACAGTATTTTAATTCTGTCTGCTTAATAGCCCATCATGTTAAAGAAGACCAATAGAAAGCTAAAGGAAGAAAACAGATTTTTTAATAAGGACTAGGAATTACAATATTATCTCATCTCTGCTAAAGATGATTGGCTTGCTTTGAGATACTGCAATATCAACATTAAATAAAATCTCTGTTCATCAGCATTATAACACAAGTAAGGACCACAAATATTTAAAATAAGAAAGAAGTACAAAAGGTGGTATTTCAAACATGAATAGATGAAAAGTAAAAGCAAAAGTAATCCTTTCAAGCAGCAATAAGACCTGGAAATAATGCCACTGAAACAACTTATAAAGTAGGATACCTACTTAGAGGAAAAAACTCCATTTGGTGATGTAGAAATTGTGAAAGAACATATTGTCAAAGTTGTAGGATGCAAAGGCCCTGATAACATTTCAAAGTATGAACAACTGCCTTTTTCAAAGATAATCATTATTTATCAGAAGCATGAATTAGCCTTTAGCTTAACAGAACAGCTTCATGCAATACTTCAAAAGAAAAATATATATTATTCAATTTCTTTGAAGGAATCAATGGATACTATTGATTCAGTATAGGTTTTTATACCTCATTTGAGTCATAACAGAAGATTTTCTTTGCTATGAAAAAGTATTTGCTTTGGGCACGCCTTGTGAATACAACATGAGGAATAGATATCTTCAACAATTTTCAAGATAAATGTCGTGAAGTTCAATTGAATTTGGTACATTTAGTGAGTGTATATACAGGTAGTACACCTACCATGATAGGTTTATTGCATAGACTAAAAAAAAAGCATTTAACAAATCCAAATGCTCTTTAAGCGTATTGGCTATTGCAGGGTGTTAGCCAAGATTTTATCTCTGTGACAACAGATAGTTAAATTTTATGAAGAACAGAATGAGCCATATGAATTATGAAGATTTCTATAGGAATGCAGCATTTCTGTGTGATAGCATGTTGACTCAAAATGACTTGAATATTTCTTTGGAGGGTAAAACTAAATCTATACATGATACTTCATATGTAGCAAAAAATCCAAACATTTCAGGAAAAGGCACTTTTTCAAAAACACTTCTTCAAAAGGAAAATTTAGATGAACATTTTCCCCAGTTAGCAAAGGTCACTGATGAGCACAGGATGATACATACAAATCATTTCAAAAATACACAGCTGTTATAGACCTCTTAATTAGAGAATACACTGAAAGGTTGCTGAGAATCATGACTTCACACTCAAATTAGCATTTCAGCCTCATCTATTTGATATCACCAAGGCACCTAGCAAAACTACAGATGGAATTGTTTGGTGCTAATAAAGATCTAATTGAAAGATGCAAAAAATGTAGTAGAATGCCCATGCTTTTGGCACCATGATCCTAAAAATACCTTCTTGCTTTTCAACCACATATTGCTGTAAATGACATTCTCCTACCTAATCCAAATCAAGACACTCATAAGTTCACAAATGACTGATACCCGTCTACAGTACCAACTGAAAATTTAGACCTCCATGCTATAACCAAATATTCAAATGCTTTCTAACAAAAAGCAGACACAACAAAGCCATTAAAAAGTTAGTTAACTTTGATTTTACTTTGTAGTTAGATTTTTACAAATATATCTTTTTACGTATATCTAATTGAAGTTTGTTGAATGCAGCCTTATGTGATTACAGCTAAAGTAATGCAGTCTTCCAATATGAAACACTTCCTACTCCCACTCCCCAGGACCTGGCGTTCAATTATTATATCCCTTTTCCTTGCACAGAATTAGTTTTGCTTGTAAAATTCTTCAGTGGCTCTCTGATTCTTACAAGATGAAGTGGAAATTATTTAGCATATGCACAAGGCCTTCTATGGTTTAGCCCATGATAGAATCCCCTTCCCTGCCCATGTACCTACCTACTCTTTGTGTCCAATCTACTTACCCTAACTGCTAACTGAGAAATTCTATCTCTATATTCCATGTGTCAGGAACACAGTGCTTCCACTTTCCTACATCAGAAATATCTAATTATCTTTTAGGACACATCTTCCACCTTCTTAATAAACCCTTGGGGGGCCATTACATAAAATTGGCCATCTTTTTTTAATTGTTGTTACTTGGTCTGAACTCTGGACTTCTTTCTTACAGTGTTTTACCAAATGTGTTTGTATATATTTATGTCTTCTACCAAATGATGCAAAGATTGTTTTTTTAAAAAATTTTCTTATTCAGTTCCCAACAGGTAAAGCAGCACCAGACAGAGTATGAGTCCAAGAATTGTAATTGGGCATATTAACAAATTTTGTATAAGTAGCTCTTTATAAAGATTAATAACTGGCTCAATAACTAAAATTATTCTTCTGACTCAATTAAAAAGTTTTCCTGGTTGTTTTTTTTTTTTTTTTTTTAAATCAGATTTATTTCAAACTAAAAGATTTCATGCCATCATGTAGACAATTCAAGACAAAATGTCTAATTCTAAAGTCAATTTCAGGGCAGCATCTGTGGCTCAGTGGGTAGGGCACTGGCCCCATATACCGAGGGTGACGGGATTGAACCCAACCCCGGTCGAACTGCAACAAAAAATAGCTGGGTGTTGTGGTGGGTGCCCGTAGTCCCAGCTACTTGGGAGGTTGAGGCAAGAGAATCTCCTAAGCCCAGGAGTTGGAGGTTGCTGTGACCATTGATGCCATAGCACTCTACCGAGGGTGATAAAGTGAAACTCTATCTCTAAAATCAATCAATCAATCAATAAAGTCAATTTCAAAGCATAAAATCCCAAAATAAATAGAAAATTTTTAGTATTTTAGAAAAACTGCATTGACCGTTTTCTTCACTTCCTTTAAGCCTGCTCAGGAGTTATCTTCTCAGTAAGAGTTTCTTTGAATCTCTTAATAGAATTAACTGCTTTAACCTAAAATTATTTTTCATTTCATTTCCATTGAAAATATTTACTTTTAATTTTGTTAGGCACTTATGGCATTTTATATAGTTTATAAACACCCATTACTTTATAATTGAATGTACATTTCATTTTTAAACTACAAACCTAAGGATGGAAATTTGGTTGTTCAATAAAACTTGACATAGCTTTTACCACCTGTTCTATTCCAATCACCATAATAAACCCTCAAACTTTATATCCTGTCTAACCTTGGAACAAACATGTGAAACAGGTGATATCATGCCTATTTTCTAAATCAGAAAATCAATGTTTGCTTGTCCCAAGTCACACAACCAGTAAAAGGCAGAAGTAGTGTTTATATGCACTCTGACTCCTAAGCTAATGTCTCTATTGTGACATACTATTTCTTACAACATATAAAATCTTAGGAAGATTATTTACATTCCATGGGTAGTGCTCACATTTTCAGTTTAAAAAAAAATTAAAACCTCTATTCTCTTATTCTGCCTATAGCCTCCCATTTCTTTTCTGTGCATTGTAGCAAAACCATCCAAAAACCTGTCTATATTCATTTTCTTCAATTTTTTTCCTCTTCTATAAAGCATGTCCAATCAGGCTCTCATCATCTTAGAGTCACCAGTGACCTGCATGACTAAACTTAATGTTTGTTTCTCAATCTTGTTCTGACATAACCTTTTAGGAGCATTTGGCACTGCTGAGCTTCCCCCACCCACCTGACATATACTTACTTTCCACTTGGCTCACTCCTACCTCACCTGCCATTCTTGTTGTTCCATGTGCTTTTCTTTTCCCAGAATGATCATTATCTTTGTCCTTAACCCTCTTCTCTTGTTGTATGTGTCTTACCTCAGTTTTCTCATATAGTCACATACCTTTAAATATTATTTGTGTGACAGCAACTCCTGAATTTATATCAACACCAAAGACATTGATCACAAACTTCACACTTATACACCTAATATGTCCAAAACTGAATTCCTGATCTTACATTTCAAACCACTTCACCCATGAATGAGGATGACCACTCTGGGTAATAAGTTATAGTTTGAATTGTTGAGGTCAGATCCGTAGCCTGGAGCTCCTCCCTCAGATTCTGTGTCCAGGAAGTCTTATTGGCTCTGTCATCAAAACATATCCAGAATATTACTTCTAATCACTCTCACTGGTCTCAGCAACAATGATCTCTCCCTTGTAATACTACAAAATTTTATAAAATACGGTGGAATGTCTGTAAGTTGCCCACCCAAGGGACTATAACATACTTGTCAACATACAAAGTGGTCAACATGAGGATCTAGGTCTACTGTACTGTGGTGCATGTCCAACTATGGAAATTAGGTCAACGTAAGAAGGTGGTCAAAGTAGGGAAGTGGTCAACTGTGGAGGTTCTACTGTATTTACAAAATATTCTATACATGTTGGCCACCACTTGGTAAAATTTTGTAATGAATAGTTTGTAAAAATAAAGGTACATTTGGCTACAATTTCCCATTTTCCCTACATATGGTGACATTAGGGACAACCTTTGGGACACCCTGAACAATAGGCTCATGATGGTCTTTCTACCTCTCTTACACCTTCATAGTTCCTGCACCATACCTAAAGTGATCTCTTTAAAATGTAAGTCAAAGCATATCATTTTTCTCTTTAAAAATTGTGAAATGGCTCCCTGTTTCACGCAGACAAAAGTCAAAGTCCTTATGTTGGTCTAACATTAACTCTAGTTGTCTTGACTTTACATCAGTATTAATAGGAAAGTTCTAAGCAATGCAGTTTTAGAAATTTCTCATTTTTATTATCAGAAACTTACTCTGGTTTTAGAAACTTCTTTATAAAGTTTTTTCATATAGAAGACAAAGTTTTACAGAAAATAGTGATTGCTCATTTTTAAATAGTATAGTGAGGCAAACGTATGGTTACAACTTGAGGTCTGTGCCTCTCACTTGGATAAAAAGAAGCATTCTAACCCCACTTACTAAATTACCTCTTATTTTCTTCTTTTTTTTTTTTTAGTCTGAAATTATTTTATTCCTTTGATGTTTAAGTAGCCATGCAAAAGTTAAAAAACATAGATTTTCAGTAAATATTAGATAATCTTGGCTTTAAAAATCCATATGTATTTTAAATGAATAAATAGAAGAATTCATTTTTATTAATAAAAATGACAGAATGGAGATTGGCAGTAACTATCCACTGTAACTTATCTAATTTTTGTCATTCTTAATGTGAAAAGCTCACTAACAAGTGAAGTTATACATGAAGAAGTCAGACTTAATGGAAAAAAGAACATTCTAGATTATGTGAGAAATAAAGTGAAATTACAGTTTCCATCCTAGCACAAAAATATGAAAACTGAATAGAAATTCAATTATAGGTTTAAAAAAAGAACATTAAAGAAATTACTGTGCATTCCACAGAATCATCAGCATTTTATGTTGAGTTTCAGAGCTTCTTTTAAGCTAAGAAATATACCTACATTATCTGGAATGAATATGAGTATGAAAGAAAAGACTTAACGTTTTATATACCTAACTGAGTAACAATTTAATATTGTAATTAATCTACAATTTGCTAATATTTAAAAATATAAGAATTTTCACACTTTAGTCTTTCCTACATTTCTCCCCTTATGTTTAGATAGAATTGTGTTTCATCTATCTGCATGATATTTTTATGAATCTAAGTATTAAATGCACAGTGACTATCATAAATTATTACATTACTAATTGAATAAGTGAATATAATGCTGATATGCAAACTACTATTGGCCACATATTATGTCATGTTATGGTAGTTCCATTTTATGAATAAGAAAAAATAAAGTTTAGAAAGTTTCAATGCATCTGAGTCAACACGGCCATTCTTTGAACATAGATATATACAAATCCAAAATTTGGACTTATCCTTTCCACCTACAGATTGTGTATATTGATATATCACAGTTAGTATTAACTCTGGATGACATCATGTCCTAAACTGCTCTCATTTTCTACCACCCCATTTTCTCTTTCTTCAATGTTCCCTATGAGTTAAAGGTATCTGTTATAATCTACAAACTAGAATTCATCTTTAATTTTTCATTGTCCTATTATACAACTATTTTGCCAGTCAAGAATCAGTTTATCCATTTTACCTCTAAGATGGATTTTGTATCTCTTATCCTGTTACCTGCTCTAGGAGCAGCTTGCATAGGGACCTGATCATCTCAGGGAACACGGTGTTGAGGACAGGGACGTGTACTTCCTCAACTCAGTTATCACCAAGCTGAATTAACTTCCTGATATTCCCAAGGCTGGATGCTACAAAGCCACTGGAAAAGAAAATGTGTTGCTATTATTTGACTTTTACTCTGAGTAAGAACTGCTATCTAGTTTCCAAGTTAGAAAACTAACTCTTAGGGTGAAAAGACCCTCAATATTACCTAACAATTCCACTGTGCAAAGCTCAGTCAGCACTTGCCAGTGGGACTATAGGCTTTAGTCATCATCAGTTCTCTTAATAGTCACCTGTCACTTAGACCATTTGATGTCAGAGTTCAACTAGGACTTGCAGGGCCAGTGGACTCTCTTCATTCTCTTCACACCTCAGTCCATCAGGAGTTGTTACATATAGGCTTCTCAGTCACCCTCCCGGTCTCTGTCCTCTGTCTTCTTCCCACTCATGATGATTTGGTTCCCACAACCCTTTCTCTCTGTGCCAACCTTTGTTCCAATTTTCCCTTTTATCCCTAGCATTATCACTTCTAGTAAACATATTCCCCTATCTCAGCCTCTTGAAATATATTTCCTTCATCTCTTTATCTCATAGATAATTCATTCCTAAACACCATGCTTCTCTTGAGGCTCCCATAGTAGAATCCGATCATCTCTGCACAACTGATATGCCACCAGAAAAGCAAAAAAGTGTACCTGTCTCCCTCCCCACTAATAGAAACATCAGATCACAATCTTCTCTCAAAATCCCCTTCTTAGAGATTCATGCCACCCATATATACCCCCTTACTCTCAAAGTATAATTTATAACCATAGACACTCCCTTATTGATAGCTTTAACACCCAAATTTAGGTTTTTCTCACTCTTAAAAATCCTGTGTTTATCCCTAGTGGCCTTTTTTTTTTTTTTTTTCCTCCCAGTACCTACATACCATCCAGAATCTGAGCTGAGCACACCTTGACCTTAACATATCAATTGTACATACATTACATTTCAGTGATCACACCTAAATTTCTGGGACCTCAAAATAGTCCAAATTTTAAATTGTAAACAACTCTCTATACTTGGGGCTCTTTCAAATGTTTCCTTTTGACTTTAAGGAAGTCAAAATTTAAATGCAGAATTCTTAAACATACTGTCAAACACCCATCTTTTAATTGTATCCTCTACAATTTCCCCAGTCACCATGACCTCATCTTCTGTTTTAGCTACAAGGAACCATGCACTATTTCTCAGATATGCCTAATCTTTTTTCATGAATATATGCCTTTGTCCATCTACTTTTCTCTTCCTGGAAAATTCTTTTCAAAATATCCATCTCATTATAGCTGACTTACTCTTTAAGACCCATTTAAGTTATTTCCTGCCATCTTAAACTCCCTAAGACAATGACATTCTAAGGCATTCTTTCATCTGTTGCTTCCAATAACTTGAGAGTAAATGCATAAGTTACAATAATTTTGTAAAATATAAGCTCATGTCAAAATGACAAGGAGCAATTCCTACTGATTAAGAAATCTCATTGCTCTGTGTAATTCTGTTATTCCCATTCTTATAAGAGTAAACAAAAAATTTCAAGAAGATATATTGGTTCAAATAAATAATCTTGTCCCAGACTATTATATTAAAAAAATTTTTAATAAAAATTGCAATTGGGTAGATAATACTACTTCTTTCTTTAATTTTTAGAATTAATTTTCCTCTTGAAATCAAGTCACTTCCAAAGGAATCTATGCTCACTATAAAACTGTTTGGGATTGCCTGTGAAACCAACAATGCAAAGCTACTGGCCTGGACTTGTCTTCCACTGTTTTCAAAAGAGTAAGTACATCATTGGTGGTTAATAAAGGTTCCATTTCAATAAAACATTCGTGGAACTAAATATTTTGCAGTGTATGATGTAATGAGAAAATTAAGAAGACATTTTATTCTAAAATTTTATATTAGTCTGGATAGAGTTAAAAACACATTCTTCTCAGTAAAGTAACACTAAAGTGGAAAAGCAAATATCCAATATATTCAATACTAATATGAACCCAGTAGATGATCTAATTCCCACCCACATGGAGAAAATGTCATTTCAATTCAAATTGGGGATCAAGGGGTACTGGGGGAGGGGGAGAGGATAGGGTGGTTGGGGTGCTCCCATTGAATGGACACAGGTATTGGTATGTGACACACCTTTTGGGTGCAGGACATAACTAAAAGAGGGACTCTACCTAACAAATTCAAATATTTTGATTTGATTGTTTGTACCTTCACATCAACCTGAAATAAATAAAAATAAATAAATAAATAAATAAAATTGAAGTAGCTCAGTATACATCATGAGTATTGAAAACAGAACTGAAAAGTAAAAATGTAGAAATGGCTTTAGAAACAGGCCTTATGCCCAGCTGGTCAGCTGGGTCATTTACAATGAAAGATCTTGGCATGAGCAACCTCAATTACTTTTCTTTCTCACGAGTCAATTTCTCTGGAATTAGTAATTTGAAGTGATTTAGATTAATACTGTCATTTAGAAGAATGTCAGTCATGGAATTCTGGCTAAAGTAAAATTACACAATGTAACTGTTTTTGGACCTTTTATTGTCAAGAAGAAACATTTTATAACTTTAAGATGATTTTTTTTTTTGGAAAAGCAAGACCATTATGAATTCAGATATTCTTTCGGAACTAATGGCTGTTGCAAAATTAACCCTTTCCAGTTTTACTACCACTGTCATACCCCCAGCTCTTAATTTATTTTGGGTGGAAAAGAGATTGGTAAATTCCTTGTAATTGTCCTACAATTCTAAAAGATAAAAAGATAAATATGAACTCATCTGATGATTTTATTATATATTTTAGGTTACATAAAATAACTAAAGTGGTTTTGTTTATAATTGTTTTGGTTGTGATGCTTCTTGAAGCAATCTCCAGGATGCAGTCCAGGCTTCCTCTCGCATGTCTCACAGTAGAAAACGGTTTCTCTCCTTCCACCTATTTCATTTCTTCTGCTGCAAATCATGCAGTCATTGGTTGATTTTTTAAACTTTGCATTGTAAAATATATCTTCCCACTTAGCCTTTCCTCAGTGTCAGAAGATGATGGTCTTCCTCTTTTTCTTGAATTTTAATACCTCACATTGCTCATAAGCTGAGTGATGAGATTTCTCCTATAAGAAAGGTGCATCTGCACTCTGTCTCCAGTGAAGCAGGAGAACAATAAAAAAAAATGTTGGCCATCTTCCAACATAGGATCAATAATTAACTGTCGATTTTATTATAAGGCTTGGGGACTAGGAATACTTAGAATATTTGGTAAAATCAGTTAGATGCTCTTCTATCCTATTAGGAGAAAAATATTTCAAAAAATACACTTTTTCAAATGGCAATGATTTTCTTTACAATCAAATGGTAAAATTCAGGACCCTCAAAAAATTAGTATCTAAATTGTGATGTTAGTATTGTTCTAAAGTATGTTTCTTCCCTTGATGGTTTAGAAAGATGTGGTAATACAATAATGTTAAACCAGGCGGTGCCTGTGGCTCAAGAAGTAGGGCGCTGGCTCCATATACCAGAGATGGCAGGTTCAAATCCAGCCTTGGCCAAAAACTACAAAAAAAAAAAAAAAAAAAAGAACAAAAATGTTAAAACCAATTCTTGATCCATGCTTACTTCCCACACCTAGGCATATACATTAATTATTATCAAAGCAAACATGATAATCTTAAAATATCTTTGTTGGATTAATTCTGATATGGGCTGTGTGTGTTTTACTCTATTGTTTTCATGTTTTAGCCCATTTTCTGGGCGTTACTGGAGCACAGGGGGTGTATTTATTTTTTATAATACCTAATATTTAACAGTGCCTCATTATATAGACAACCAGTAGAAGTTTGTTTATTGAATTAGAAAAACAAATCAATCCCAATATAGGAAATATAGAATGAAGTAAGATTTCAAACACTTATACGAAACAGTTTTTCTCAAAAAGGCACACCTAGTGCTGTTAGCAGACATTTAAAAAAAAAATCTGGTTTACGTGCTAAGAACTTTCATTCCTTTCTCATTGAACTGATATACAAGTGTCATTGCTTTTCATGAGTGAATTTCCTTAGGTTCAACAGCAATATTTGTAAGATCTAGCATTTTTGTAGCATATTATTTCTAGCTATTCACTGTAAAAATAGGTTCCATTTATTCTTTCCCATTTATTCTCTCCCATCACTTAATACATAATGTGCATTTAACATTCAAGTCAATAAACATTAAATACGTAAGAAGTTGGGAATATTTTTTCTTTCAGACTAATTTTCAAGGCCTTTCTCTAGATGGTAACGATGATACTAATGCTATCTCCTTGCTATTTTGCCAGGTATCACTTGCCATGGGTAAACGTTTTATAGGTGAATGATCGCAGAAAGTGGGCGTCTGAGAGAAATGCCATCTGGGATAGATCCCATTTTTCTGTGGGAAAGAGTCAAAATTGTAAATGATAGGACATCAGAATACACAACTTAGTTCAAAGAATACTTCAGTAAACATTTGTAAATACATTTCAAACAGATTGTTTCTTATGAAATCAGAAAATCTGCCCTGCTCCTGGGCTAAATGAGTTAGAGAAATCCAGATCATTTTAGGACATCAGAAATGCATCAGGTGGGGGTGGGCAGTTGGGGAAATGCAATGACTCCCACTTAGCTTGTTGCTCTGAGTTATGGAGATTAACTCAATTTATTTGATACAGATATTTCCAGATCACAACAAATTGATGACTTAACTTCATTTCCTTTCCTAGAATGACCCCTGCCTGTAAACATTTGGTATTGGATCTGTCTTTCATTAGTTTGAATTGCCCATAGCTAGCCATGTGGAGTTGTAATGAGCACTTAAGTCATTATTTTTTCCAACATACATATAAACTGAGAACATGCAAAACTATAAAGGTTTGCTATCTCATCAGGGTTTCTAAAATTGAGTTTCAGAAGAACCAAAGGTGATTAAACTCAGATAAATCAGTTAGGTCTGCATCAATAAACTTCTACATTTTTAAGCAAGCACATTTACATTCAATTCTACTTTAAAAATTTTCTGAAATCCAAATGTAAAATTTTGCCCACAAAAGTTTTATAATCCCTGCATTTGCAGACAAGACTTCCGTGCATCTGCATTCATACTGTCTCCACAATGCAGAAAGAAAATGTTGCTTGAGCTCCTATCTCTAAGTTCAAAACTAATAGTATGGTGGTTCCTTAGCATTTCTAAATTGTGGTAAGCTAACACAGAGATTCTCACCAATTAAACAATGGAATTTTCTGGGAAGATTTGAAAATCAACCCAAGGCCCAAGTATCTTTAGAAATTCTAATTTGATTGATCTGTTGTCTGACCTGATCATCAGTACTTCCAAAGCACCCAAGCTGAGTTAAAGCCTAGGAAAATTAGAGTCTTTTACAGAATTTTAAAAAGGGTCTAAAATAATTCTTCATCTCAAAACAATTAGATTCCTTATATGATTACCTGAGTAGCCAAACTTGACTCCCCAAACCTGCATATCTAATCATTTCAGATATTATGATTGATATTATCAATTATGGACAACAATTCCATATTGCTTTACTTTCCTGTCCAAGAAGACCCTCACTTAGTCCAAGTGCCTTCTTTACAGATAAAGAACTCTATTTTGAAGGAAAGTTAAAGGACTTGCTATGATTATCAGGTTACATACAAATAGAACAAGAACTAGAATACAGGTCCAGGCTTTATTACCTTAACCCATTTATGCCAGAAGTTGAAATTTTTTAATTATTTGCATCACTTTTTGACAAGCCCCCAGCACCTCAATATCTGCAGCAGGGACTAACTCGGTGCACCACGTTAGCCACCCATATGTACCCTCAGGAGGCAGATGTATGAAAAATCAGACTTCAGTGATGACCTTGATCAGTAGGATATAAATAACTCCCATGTGACTACCTTTTCCATAATAGACAATGAGTCATAAATGGGCAGCTGCCTCCCTTCCTGCTCTTAGATGCCATGCCTTACTCCATGAACACCCCGTAAAAAACTCATTACCCTATGAGAAAGGGGCACCTGCCTCAGCCTTACCTGGGTTTTCTACTCTTGCACATGAAACCTAGCAGCTCTATTAGAATCAGCAACACCACCCCCACCCCCCCAAATTTATAGCAATGGATCATCTGATCCTGTTGTCTGCCCATTTCTGGGATCTTTTTATTCTCTGGTTCCAGAATGCAATAATGGATGTGTTGAAACCTATAGCTAAAAATTGATAATTATTTTACTTAAACATCTTATATTTCTTGAGGAAACAGGGGCCTAGAGAGAATAAACCAGACCATTAGTTCTCCTGGTGCCACAAAATTTGGATTGGTTTTTCTGTAGTGAATGAATCTATACAATATTTAAATTAAAATATCATTCAAAATTTCCAGAATACATATGCTTAGCAGTGTAGTCCTTTTCCTAATAACGTTGTATTAAAAAATCTCGAAGTGTGAAGAGGATGAGTAGTCCATGTATGAGCTATGTGGAAAGAATCTGAAATCCGACAGTCCAGTTGAATTGGCATTTTCCCACCACCCTTCTGAAGGCCATGCTTAACTACCAGTGGAACCTCAAGGCTTTGTAAAAACACTGGAAAACCACTGATTTTGTCCAAGAAGCTCAAAGAAGTTAAGCTAATTAAGGCTAGTTAATGAAGACAGGATCCAGATGGCCTGGCAGAGTCTTCTGTTCTTTCTATTATATAAATCTGTTTTCTGTATATACTGCCTTCATCAATTCTTGTTCATTTGTTTAATTTTAACTGACTTAACAAGCTTTTCACAGTAGTGGTAATTAAAAAAATGATGGTGGTCCACTTGCCTGGTGTTAAAAGTTTCCATTTTCATCTTCCTTCTGCAATCACCAACACTCTTAGAGGTATCTTTTCACATCTTAATCCCACTAATTATCTTTTCATATTTTCCATTTATAGAAGTCTATTGAAATGTATTTCCTCCTTTATGCTTGCACTTTCTAAAGAGATATTCTAGCCGGGCATGGTGGCTCATGCCTGTAATTCCAGTACTTGGGAGGCTGATGTGGGTGGATTGCCTGAGCCCATTGGTTCGAGATCAGCCTGAGCCAGAGTGAGACCCCATCTCTAAAACATAGCTGGGCATTTTAGCGGGTGTCTGTAGTCCCAGCTACTTGGGAAGCTGAGGCAAGAGAAACGCTTAAACCTAAGAGTTTGAAGTTGCTGTGAGCTATGACACTGTGGCACTCTACCAAGGGTGACAAAAAAAAAAAAAAAAAAAGGAAAGAGAGAGATTCTATCACAATCCATTAACAGAAAGCAAATAAGCAAATTAGATAATATAAAATTCACAGAGAGCCCATGAAATGATGTCAAATATTTATTTCTTTCCCCCTTCAATGACATTAAAGTAAATATTACATCAGCCTTATTATCCTATCCCCTACTTTGTGATATATTCCCCATATATGCACCTACATCAGGTGTTCTGACGTCATTCACCTCATGTCCCTCATGGTTAATGTCCTGGTGACTATTGTCCCGGGACAGAAATGACAGGTACTTACCACTCAATTCTTGAGTCCCTTCTTCCCCTATCAGAATCATCTTAGATTACTCAGATTTTCAGAGTGAATCGTGGCTAAGACACATAAATATATGGCCTAGACAGGGCACAAAGATACCACATTTTACAACATAGGTATGAAGGAAAAAAAAAAAAAAAAACACAACTAACATATCACACTTTTCGTTATGAGCTCCCACCCTGTCTCTAACAGGGAGAAAAAACTTCAGATCTATGACAAAGTATTTGTTACTTCAGTAATTTAAAACGTCCTTTTAGAAGTGTGAAGTCTCTTGGATAAAAGTGCTCCATCACTCTGATATCTCCCTTACACGCTGATTCTCTTCCTAAGAGGGGAAAAGGAACACAGGATCAAAAAAGAAAAGGAAACAACCTCAACAGATCCTTTGGCTCCTTGACTTGTGGTATTTGAATCAAAGCCTGTTATAAAGCTGGTGGCTGCTTGTTACAGGTGAAGTTGGAGCTAGTGTAGCTGTGAGTGGGGCTCCCACAGCTGGGCAGGGCCTTCCTGGCTCTCCCTGGGTGGCTCAGGCTGTCGCAGGCACCAGACCCATCTGAGGTTTGCTGGCAACCTCCATTTGCCCTCAGCCAGGATGATCCAATAAAATGTCCTTATCACAGAGGCTCTTATCCCCATAAGTGACCCCCTTTCTGGAAGCCCTCACCCTTGACACCTTTGGCTATTTCCAGATGCCATCTCATCTACAAAAAAAAAAACAAAGAAGGCTCCACAAAGCTAAACTCAGGAGTTCCTCCTGCCTGCTAACCTGTGACACCAAGTTTAATGATCGTGCTCCAAGCTGGTACAGAGCAGTCTCAAGAGGCAGTTTCCTTCCAGGATCTGAAACGAGGCGTGAGAAAAGGAGCTCCTCTGCCTTATGCGACCTGTTTGCTCATTTAGCTCACACTAGTCCCCATTGCTTCCCAAGGCAGAGGAGAGACAATCAGGAACCCTCTGTCCACTGCACTCACTCTGCTCCTTCTTCCTCTGTCTCCTGCTTCCCACCCTCCCAGATGGCCAGAAAGCGGCAGGCTTTTCTGTTATCACGCTCTCCCACCCATCATGTCACCTCCTTCCCCTTCCTTGCCTGGTCTGACCATTCACAGAGAGATTGTCTCTAAATGCTATGGAGAACATTATGACCTGAGTCCTGCATGTTTGGTGTGTGACCTGTTCTTTCCTCCTCTCGCATCCTGCCTGACGCTAATCCAGAACTTTCCCCTGGCAGAAGGAGGTTTGAAGGGGTTGAAAGTCATACACTCTTAAAGACAAATGGAAAAATTACATTAATAACTTTACAATTTTTACACCTGTTAACTAACCTTTGGCTTACTAACACTGGCACCCAGTGTTCTCATACCAAAATGAGTTGTCTTCAGATGAAGGAAGGATGGAAGAAAGGGAAAGAAGACTCAAAATTCATCCTGATAGAAGAATATTCTTGGGTCATCTAAAAATATCTGCCCAACAATTTTTACAAATTATACACCCTTAGGCACATATTTTCTGGCCATGTCTTTAAATCAAGAAAATAATAAAGAAAGCAGGCCTCAGAAAGCTAAGGTTTAAAGAAAACTTTGGTGCATTCTTTTCTCATGTTTTGCCTAATACCTGTTAAATGGCAAGATGGAATTATATATATATTTTTAGAAAGACCCAGTGGATGCTTTAAAGTTCTTGGTATACTCAAATTTTGTTGACTTTTGGTTTTACATTTTCAGTTTGGCATATTAAAATCAAAGAGTGTTCTCAGTGATTTTTGGAACATTTTACTGATATTCTGATTCTCATATATGTGTTCAGCCAGATCTTTTATGATTCAAATGAAGATCTGTGCATTTGGATGTTACTGAAGCTGTTAAAACCATCCATGAATTCTTCCCTCTTTAAAATCTTTCCTGTATGCACCCTCATTTGCTATGGTAATTTACCACCAATTTTTAAACATTGAGTATATGAATAATCTTTCTATTTATACATAAAGAAGCATTTTCTCTGTGAAGTCCCATGACTATTTTTATTCTGCAGATCATATGCTATGCTAATTTAAGTCTTTTTTTTTCTCTATAAATTTAGTGCTCACATCTTTAAAGGTGTCTAGGGAATTCAGTCACTCCATGGAGCAAAGAATGTTCTGAAGAGGTGACATCTTTATTGACTTAAGGCAGCCGTAACTGCAAGAATATAAATCTGAGACTCTTGGTCTCACCTTGTAATCACCACTGATGGCAATTAAGAATAAATGCTACCCATTAAAAACCACTGTGAGTAAATAATAATCTCATGTGGAAAATAAATATAGGCATCTAGGAAAATAGCCATGATTGTGGTGTATTAGAAATGAACTGACAATTAGTGCCTGGGCTTGTGGAATACCATATTTCTTTTCTAGCAACTGAATCAAGCCACTAAAATAGCGGATTATGTTTGTAGTCCAAAAGAAAACATTTACAGATAATAATAGCTTTCCTCATGAAGTAACTCCTATCTGTCCGTATGGGTCGTGTCTTGCAGAAAATCCATTCTCGGGTCTAGGCTGTTCAGCATGACGTTGCAGAGTGAACCACCCAGAGAAATGATAGCTCCAGGAGTGTGGGATGCGAGCCAGCCATCCTCAGTGATCCTGCAGGTGAGTGTCAGGCTATGAGAGTCAAGTACACAAGCCAAGTATTGGTTGCTAAATAGTTTGTTGTCCATTATAGACACAATTTCTTCCACAATCACACATTGTAATGGTCTTCTCTTCCTCCAGCCTGCTGAGATTTGTGAAAACTCTCTTGCTTTTATTTTACAAACTCTCAAAGCACTTTTCTCCCAGCTTAGAAAGTAGGAATTTCAAACCCTTCTCCATCAAACAAGATCACAGAGGAGAGCCATGGAATGTGGCCATTAAGCATAATCATTATGCTCATTCTTCTCTTTGTTTAAAAACAGTCATTGGTATATAGTGTTAACTTGATATCTTACTCATACTTGTCTCAGCATTATGGTCATGTTTCTTTAAAATCTCTTCAGTTGTACATTTTCCTAAATGATTAGCAATTAACTGAGTAGTGGGAGAGAAACTACAAACAAAATCTATTATACTTTTTTTTT
This sequence comes from Loris lydekkerianus, assembly GCA_963574355.1. Lineage (NCBI taxonomy): Eukaryota > Metazoa > Chordata > Mammalia > Primates > Lorisidae > Loris > Loris lydekkerianus. Next base: position 5,531 of record CAUYPK010087625.1, on the reverse strand, counting down.
TTTTCTTAAAGTCTTCCTACTCAGTGATTTGAGATCATGAAAAAAAAAAAGGTGGGCAGTGAGTCCAGGCTTTGATCCTTCCTGCTGACAGTTCCATGATATAGTTGATCACATTGCTTAAGTACTTAAGGCACGGACATTCTCAGGCATGAAAATACAGAGAATATGGACTTTGCATGTCTATAGAAAAAAACTGGGAAGTACTATCTGAGCAGCACCTTCTAGATAAAGTTTTTTAACTCCCCCACTACTGATATTTTGGACCAGATAATTCTTTGATGTAAGGGCTGTCCTGTGCAGTGTAAGGTGTTTGCCACTAGATGTAGGTGGTACCACCTAGGTTCTGACAAACAAAAATGTCTTCAGTTATTGTCACATGTCCTTTGGGGACAAAATTTTCCTCAGCTGAGGGTCACTGCTCTAGAGGATGTTAGTAGCGTCTCTAGGCCCTTTTCAGGTTTGATGTAAGGCATTGAGGGACAGAGTTTAGAAAGATATATGGAAAGATGTTGGACATGAAAAAGAAAAATTAATATGGATACAATTGTGGCTTCACATTCTGGTAGAGGAAGGCCTTCCTGAACAGCACCTAAAGGTCCACTTCAAATCTGTCTACAAGATGCTAAAAAAGAATGGTTATTCAGATTAGATCTTGGCACAACATCATAGACACTCAACACTTGGTGTTATTAATTAGCAGATGTCCCTGTTGTAACAAGACAAAAAGATAAATATTTCCACTACAAAAGAGGAGAGACTTGCCATAAACCTGATAAACAGTTTTTACTTATGACAAATAGCAAAATGCTAGAGGTTCAACTCAATGACAATAAATATGCATTTTGCATATGACGGCTAGGCACAAACATTATGATAAACACTTTTACAAAAATGAGTGAAGGCATAATATGCGTACCCAACCAAAGAATTCAAGAAATGCAAAATCCAACTGGAGAGACAGACGTTCCACAACTCACTCTGATGTAATATGGCAAATATTGTAGCCATCGTCGGGCCACTAACAAAGCGAGAATAGCAATGACTATTTCTGAGGGAAAGTGAACAAGCGTACGAAGTCTGGAGACAGACTCGCAGAGGACATGACATTTGAATGCCCTTTTGGAGAATGAGTAAATTCTCACTCTCACTAACTAGTTTAAGTGGGAAGAACTTTTCAGTCATAAAGAAATGCACAATGAAAACACGCAGATTTAGAAAGGGGGTGGCAGCTTCAAAATACGGCAAGTTAGCTGAACTTAAGGAATAAATGTTATGAGGAATGATGGTAAAAAATGGAAAATCACTAGATTATGTACCAAATTTAGACATGATTATCTGAGTAGTGAGTCATAGAATGCAGTTCTACCAATGTTATAGAAAATGTACTGAAAACAAGAAGACATAAGGCCAAAACTAAGAATAAACAATTAAGTGGTCAATTTTGGAAACTTATTTTAAACAGAATGGAGCACAACCATCTGAAGGAAATAAATAAGGAAACACAGAGATTTGTGTTTCTAAGTCAATATCAATAGCTTCAGTTTTAAAAAATGCAGAGAAGGAATAGACAGTCTTTGACAGAGTAATCTGATAAATGCAGTTTGAGATACATTACTTTGTATATAGACCTGCAGGGTATCCAGGTATAGATAGATACAGGTGACTTTTCTAATCAATGTACTGATTAGAAGTGAATGTATTTTCTAATCAAACTGTTTCTTGACAGATCCAAACCACCTCAGTGTAATGAAAATCTTTCCGTCTGACTATTGCCAGAGCTTTCTGGATATAACTTTATGTTGTTCTGGGTTTTGGGGGGTAGGGGTTAGGGAGAAGGGTGGGAGAAGGAGGAGAGAGCTTATCAGATGAGAGTCTCCTTGATTTTTCTCTGATGAGGGAAATCATTCCTTTAGGAAAAGAGATTCTAGCAAATGGCATCCGAAGGAAAGTTTTGAATATTCAATAGCAGCACAGATTTCTAAGCAGAAATCTGGATCCATAATAGAATTCATCTCAAAAAAAAAAGAAAAAGGGGCATGTGAATCAAAAGTTAAGTCATCTTATTTTCACCAAATAATTTCAAATAGTATAGATAGACAAAAAAACTCTCAACATATTTTTAATTGGTGAAGAGATAGACAAAATAAGAGTTATTAAGATAGTAAAGTCAGATCTTTAATAGCCAGTCCCAGTCTAATTACATAGTCAGATAAATTTAGAGCAGAATGTCTAGATTCTGAGATTAAGAGATGGTGAGGAATTAAAAGCCAGTTCTGCCCCAGTGTTTTTGTTGGGATGACAGGATGAGTCTCAGGCAAGACATCTGCTGAGAGCTAGGAAATCTGGTTTCCAGTCTTAGCTCTTTTACAGAAGACTTCATGACCTTGAACAAGTTCCCTAACCTTTTATTTTCCCCTCTGAACAGTGAAAAGATGATACTATGCTTATCTGACTTCTGTTAGGTTTGTACTTTTCTGATTGTCTTTATTTGGTGGGTTTTCACTTCCACTCCATAGCCACCCCAGTATGACAAAGGACATGATATGTCACAGAACATGTTTCCTTCAAGTCAATGCTTGTCTTCAGGTTCTATGGGTGCTGTACTGACCAGAAGCAATGGACACAATAAAATGGATCTGAATTCAGAAATGGAGACAGATAAGCAGGTTATTGTTTGAGTCCCTTAGCTTGCTTGGGTCTCCCTAAACTTCCCACCTCTCTTCAAACACGAAAGGTGTCAGCGGTGGCACCCAGAGACGAGGGCTCAGCAGAGACGTTCATGCCAGGTTTATTGAAATGGGAAGGGGACCAGCCTGGGCAGTGCAAAGGTTGTGTCTGAGTTGAGGTGGTTAGAGGGCCCTTTTATATGGGAATGTGGGGGGAGCGTGAATTCCACAGCTTGCCTGAAGGTTAGGGTCCTTTGGCATGAACTTGGGGGTGAGGGTAGGCTGAAGGTTAGGGTCCTTTGGCATGAACCTGGGGGTGAGGGTAGGCTCACCTTATCCTTTGTGTCTTAGGAGGGGAGAGGGAGGAGAAGGGGAAAGGGTCCATGTGTGGCTGCGATAGGCCCCCAACAGAACCCAGTCTAGAAGAATGGCTCTATCCCATTTCTAACAACTAAGAACAGTATCGTTTCAGAGGAGGTAGTTTTGCTCCTGTTCTGTTTCTCCTCTTCCCCACCCATTCATCCCCATCTAGATTCATCATATTCTGTCTTGTCTTCCCCACACTTGCCCGTGGTCAAGTAGTGGCTTCTTCCTAGGTGCCAGATCCACTGGTGTCTTCCAGTCCTCACTGCACTGGCCCCTCGGGCTCTGCGGCGCCATCTCTCCCCCTTACTGGTGTGACTGCCCTCTTGTGTTTTTCCTCACACTTCTCTCCGACTCCCCTAATCTGACTCCTTCCCAGGATGACCTTCTGCTGGCCTCAACATGGAAACATCTCAAAGGTTCAGTCTGTGGTGCACAGCTATTCTCAGGATGTACTTTCTCCCTGGGTGCTCTCATTCATTCTCTCTCTCTCTCTCTCTTTTTCCTTAAAAATAATGCCTTTATTGAGATATAATTCACATACCTTACTATCCTCTCATTTCCAGTGTGTAATTTGGTAGTTTTTACTATTTCCACAGGTACATCATGCAACAATCAACACAGGCAATTTTAGTACATTTTCATCAACCTGAAAAAGGAAATCCAATACCCTTTAGGTTTTTCCACATAGTCCCCCATTCTTTCCAACCCTGAGCAACTATGAATCTTCTTTCTGTCTCTATAAATTTGTCTATTTGTGGCTTTTCATTTAAATGGAATTATGCAGTATGTATTCTTTTGTGACTGGCTTCCTTCACTTAGCATAGTGTTTTCAAAGTTCTTCCATGTTATAGCATGATCAGTATTCATTCCTTTTTATTGTTGAATAATACTGCATTGTATGAATACACAACATCCTATTTATCTATGTACTAGCCAATGTACATTTGGGTTCTTTCTCCGTTTTGGCTATTATCCATATCACTGCTGTGAACGTTTGTGTTCAGGTTTTTGTGAGAACACATGCTTTCATTTCTTTTGGATACATCCTTAGCAGTGGAATTATTAGGCCTTATTTATTTCTAAGGTTTTCTTCTCAGTATCCAGGCAGGTCCCTTTCTAAGTCTACATCTGCAGCATTGATTGCTTCACACCTCAAGCCTCAGACAAATGTAGACACGTACTTGCTAAAACTCCCACCTGGCTATCCTGTCAGTAGCTTCAAACAAAACATGCCCCCAGTGAGCCCACCTTCCTCTCCAAAATTACTTTCACCCCTTGAATCTATCATGTCTTTTCATGTCCAGCATACACCTCCCTGTTTTTCTTGCCTCCTCCCACTTTCTCTTTGCATGTCTTTTGTCCATACTATAGCTTGTTAATTTATCATCAGTATTTTTCTTATGATCCTCTCAATTCCTCACCTCCTCTGCCCTCATTCGCCAACTCTCTTCTATATTACAACAGCTTTGCTGGTCTCCTTGGCTTTAGGTATGTTGTTTTCTCATTCAAAATCTGCATAGTCATAAGGCCAATCCTTCTACAACTTCAATCTGAACCTGTCACTTTCTTGCTTAGACTCTTCAATGACTCAGCACTACCCAGAGAATTTAGGCCAAGTTCCAGATGCAGGCGTCCTCAAACTTTTTAAACAGGGGGCCAGTTCACTGTCCCTCAGACCATTGGAGGGCCGGACTATAGTTCAAAAAACAAACAAACAAAAAAAAAACTATGAACAAATTCCTATGCACACTGCACATATCTTATTTTGAAGTAAAAAAACAAAATGGGAACAAATATAATCACACCGCCTCATGTGGCCTGTGGGCCACAGTTTGAGGACCCCTGCTCCAGAGCTTGGCCTCTCTGCCATCACTTCTCTTGCCACTTTAAGCTCCAGTAGCTTTGCAAATCTCAGGCTCTGCCCTGCTTTGACCTATGAGAATTTACAAATACGGCTCCCTGACTGTAATGTGTCTGCCTTCTCCACTTCACCATCCGCCGGCCTCCCCTACTTTGACTCTGAATAATTGATATTCATCTTTTACCATGGACCCTCCTCTCTTCACAGCCCAAGCAGAGTTAAGTGCCCTTCCACTGTGTTCACATAATATCCAATAATATTTTTATCAATGTATTACCACATTCTATTTCCTACTGACAGTAAGAATCAATATTTGATCCCCAGCATCTAGAATAGAACCTTAGATATAATATTTATTAAATTAATGTTATGCATCTATATTTCTGATCACTACAATAACTCAACCCACAGATATTTCTAAACGTAACTCGTTGGTTCATTTATCTCAGTCTGAATACCAGAATGTTCAGCTTTTTCTTTTATCTAACGGGATACTCTCTTTAAACCACAGTTCTCATTCACTCAGTATTTTACTTTCTCTAACTTTTTTTTTTTTTTTTTTTTTTTTTTTAGATTGAGTGTCACTCTTTTGTTGCAGGCTATATTTTTGTATCATAAGCTTAGCTTATTGAAACAAA
>CAUYPK010087624.1:0-22739 GCA_963574355.1 Loris lydekkerianus | reverse complement strand
ATGATCATGGGGCATCATACATTAGTTTCACAGACCGGTTGACACGTTTATATCACACTGGTTAACATAGCCTTCCTGGGAACTTGAGGCTCAAAATAATTGAGTGAGTTCCAGTCTGGTCATACTAGTTATGCATGTAAATGATGGAGCTAACTTCAACCCATACTTTCTTTTTATTTTTTTAAACCTAGTCAAATGAAGCACTGGGAGTGGAGAAGGAACAAAGAAATCTGCAAATGACTGTGATAGATTATTTGTAAATATCACTGCACTAAACCTATACTTTCTAGGAAGAGTGGGTCTAAAAACAAAGAGAAGTGATAAGGGGATTATTTGCTGTCACTGATTACCTAGTCATTCCCTCCTGGCTGATGTGAAGGCTCAAGAGATGATTTGAGTTGGTTCTTTGAAGGGTTCTATGGTTTTCCCCTCCCTCAGTTCTGTGGGTAAGGTGAAACTGTGCTGTGTTTTTCAGCCTCTGATTGGCCCTCCTCAGCCCCCGCTTATAGTGGCTCCTGATTCAGGTCATATGTTGCTTGGTGCCCTAGAAATAACCGGGTTTCTAGCCCAGTAATACTCCCTTGAGTCCCTGGGCCTGCTAGGGCAGCGCTGGCAGCACCCCTCCCTAGAGCTGTGTTTATTTCTCTTATCATTTGCTTATTATAGGCAGCTTACTAAGTGTTATCACTACCTTGTGTTTCCCTGCCTTTTCTTCTATCTTCCCCAGTGCTTTGGGGATTTTGGATGACAGGGACCTAGGAGGCAGCATTCTAAGTAGGCTCCTTCTACATTTCTTCATTTGGAATTCAGCTTTTCTGATAATTTCCCCTTGAGGATGAGCTTTTGTTAGAAACACTGGCACTGTAAATGAGTGTCCCCTGTGCAGGCCAAGAAAGGAGTGCCCCAAAGGGTTGAAAAGAGAGCACAGTGGAGGAGCAGGACCTCCACAGTGGAGGAGAGAGTGTTGATTTGGATCTGTAGGCATTAAGTGCTGACCTGTGACTTGGCAGCCTCTACATTTTGGTCTTTTGCTTGCTTGTCACCTTGGCATGCACTTGTCCTCTTAAACCTTTATATGTTAGTGCTGTTTTTGCAGTTGGGCTAAGAGATGCTGATGAATTCTGATTCTAGAGTCAGAGCCATGGCTATGAGACAGTGAATTGGAGAAACTGTCCTGGATTCTGGGCTTTGGGGAGCTATTGGTTAGGTGTCTGGGCAATGACAAGGGTAGCATTTCATGATGGACTAGTACATAAAATAAGATCTTAGTCTATTAGCAACTGGGCTGTGCCCCGGTTCTCCTTTTCTAAAATTACCACATGAAGGAATGGAGCTGCTTTTCCCAACTAACACACCCATCCCTCATCTTCAGGCTCACACTTTGTGACTTCTCTTTGACTCCGTTGCATTGTTAGTCGCTTCCCCTTTTTTGACCTGGCTACACCTGGGCCATCCGTTCCCCACCTTTCCTGACATATCACCTGTAGATAGCACAGCTTGCAGCAGTTCCCACTTTACCTGGTTCTGACTCAGGAGCAGTACAGAGAAAAGAGTGTAGTTTTGTCCCAGACGTCAAGATAGGCCCCTTATAGGTTGTTCGTGTCCTGGGAGCTGCAATGCTTACCAGAACACATGGTTTGGTAGAATTTGAGGTTTTCTCTGGGGAATTAGCAAAGGTAACTTCATGACTCTGTATGTTTTAGGCATGAATATAAACTGCCCTTCATACTTACCCATCCTCTTCTCCTCCCCTTTGATGCAATAGATGTCCCTTCTTATCTGAGGCCAGTCTTCCTCCTATGTCCTGTAGCCTGTCCCTTTTCACCTCAGGAACCTGACACCATCAACTTTCCTTTCTCTCCATTGCTCTTTCTCTCTCTTCATCTCTACCGAATGCTTTCTATTTATTTTTCACCATATGCAAGTCTCTCTCACTTTATTATTTTTTTGAGACCATCTTTTTTTTTTTTTTGAGACAGGGTCACTCTGTTGCCCTTAGTAGAGTGCCATGGCATCATAGCTTACAGTAACCTCAAACACTTGGGCTCAAGTGATCCTCTTGCCTCAGCCTCCCAAATAGCTGGACTATAGGCACCCGCCACAATACCTGGCTAGTTTTTCTATTTTTTTTTTTTTTTTAGATGTGAGGTCTTGCTTTTGTTCAGGCTGGTCTCAAACTCCTGAGCTCAAGTTATCTACCCACTCAGCATCCTCCCAGAGTGCTAGGATTACAGGCATGAGCCACCTTGCCCAGCAGTCTCTCCTAACTTAAATTATCACCTATCTTATTCTTCTCTTTCATAGCCAAAGTTCTTGAAAAAATAATCTGTACACAGTATCTTTATTTCATGCTCTCATTTTTCACACGCATTTTTCTTCCTCCCCAAGTCTCACTCCATCATATTAGCTCTAAGTAAAATTCCAGCTCTAACCCTAATGTGTATATTTCATTGCACATCTTACTCCACCTTTCAGCACCTTGATACTGTTGACTAATCCTAACTTTTTGAAATGCATTGCTCCTTTGGCTTCTACTATGTCACACTCTTAGCTGTCCTCTTTTCTCTCTGGTCCTTCTTTCCATTATCTCATTTTTAACTCTTTCATCTCATCTCAACTTTTTTTTTTTTTTTGAGACAAAGTCTCACTCTGTTACCCAGGCTAGAGTATCGTGGCATCATAGCCCACAGCAACCTCAAACTTCTGGGCTCAAACCATCTTCTTGCTTCAGCCTCCTGAGAAGCTGGGACTACAGGCGACCAGGCTAGTTTTTCTATTCTTAGTAGAGATGAGGTCTTGCTTTTGCTCAGGCTGGTCTCAAACTCCTGAGCTCAAGTGATCCACGCAGAGTGCTAGGATTATAGGTGTGAGCCACTGGGCCTGGCCATAGTGAAATTTTAAAAACACAAGTCTGGGCTGGGCACCTGTACCACAGTGGTTATGGTGCCAGACACATACACCGAGGCTGGCAGGTTCACTGGCGGGTTTGAACCTGGCCTGGGCTAGTTGAACAACAATGACAACTGCAAAAAAAAAAAATAGCCAGGCATTGTGGCAGGCACCCGTGGTCCCAGCTACTGCTCGGGAGGTTGAGGCAAGAGAATCGCTTGAGTCTAAGAGTTAGAGGTTGCTGTGAACTGTGACACCACTGCACTCTACCAAGGGCGACATAGTAAGACTCTGTCTCAAAAAAAAGGGTAGCACCTGTGGCTTGAAGGAGTAGGGCACCAGCCCCAAATACCAGAGGTGGCAGGTTCAAACCCAGCTCTGGCCAAAAGCTGCAAAAAAAACCAAACAAACAAATCTGGCGGTGCCTGTGGCTCAGTGAGTAAGGTGCCGGCCCCATATATCGTGGGTGGCGGGTTCGAACCCAGCCCTGGCCAAACTGCAACAACAACAACAACAAAAAATAGCTGGGACTTGTGGCACAGGTGGGATGGGTGCCTGTAGTCCCAGCTACTTGGGAGGCAGAGACAAGAAAATAGTCTAAGCCTAAGAGCTGGAGGTGTCTGTGAGCTGTGACAACACAGCACTCTACCAAGGGTGACAAAGTGAGACTCTGTCTCTTAAAAAAAAACACAAAAAAACCCACGAGTCTGATCACATTTCTTTCTGCCACCCGCTTTAGTCTCTTTCATGTATGTTACGACCAAACCTTTCTCATGACCAAGGCCCTGTGGGCTCTCACCTGTGCTGGTTGCCTTCACCAGCATCATCTCTGCCCCTCTGCTCCTCACTCTGCACGTGGCCATGCTGGCCTTGAGGAGATGTGATTCCTGCCTCAGGGCATTGGTCTGTGCTCTTTCCTCTCTCTGAAATGCCCTTCTTTCTCTTCATCTAGTTTATTCTTATTTGCCTTCTGAGGTTAGCTCAGATGTTACTTGATTAAGAAAGGCTTTTCCCAATCGAGGCAATAGATGTGCTACCTTTGTTCACACAGTGACACTATCTGAGGCTCTCTGGCATTTATTCACAGTTGTAACTAAAAAAATCATTTGATGTCGAATACCTATTCCCTGCTAGACTATGAGCTCCTGAGGGCAGAGACTGCATCTGTTAGATTCACTGCTGTACTTCCAGCCCCAGCACAATGCCTGGCACATAGCTGACACAAAGGTATATTTATATTTATAAATGAATGGCAGCTGAGCTGGGGAAGAGGAGGTCAAGATGAATTTGCAGGGAGGTGTATGCAGACAGTTCTGTCCCCTCCAAATGTTGATTTAGAGAAGTCAACAATAGTTTGGTTTCATAAGGATCATATAGCTAGATTATCTGGTCCAAATTCTTAGTTTTTAAATACGAGAAAACTAAGGCTCAGAGGTCATAGAAGGAGCTGGTAGCAAAGTTATAACCCTTTCTGTTCTGACTTTAGGTCCACGCAAGCTCTCCTGGGCCACCACCCTTCTGCCTCTCCTCTGTGTTTTCAAGTTGAAAGCAGAGCTCTTAGAGTCAGCAAGGCCTAATGCTTCCTCCCTCACTAGGGGGCGTGGCAAGTAAGAGCCAGCCTATCCCACAACTGCAGCATAAGGAGCCACTTCACTCCCCATCCCCTGTGTAGAAGTGAATGATGGATGGCAAAGGTATCTGAGCCAATGCCAGACTTACCTATTGAGATGTGGAGCCCTGAAAGGAGAAATACAAGGGATGTGTTTGTTAAAGTAACTTGATTTTCCAGTTTCTAAGTTATCAGAATTTGGGACCTGGAAACCTGACATAGAAGTGAAAGCTTATGCTTTTAGCTCTGTTACTTGGGAGATCCCTATGTGCTTACCTGGAAACCCTACCTGTACAGTATAATGGTGAAGCCTTGGTTAAAGTCTGCAGGTAAGCCATTCTTCAGTGGGGTGTCCCTTTCTCCATTGTGTTTTCCTGACCACTTCATTCTAGTAATTGAGAATTTCATCCTGGAAGATTCAGAAATGGAAAAGTTCCAGGATGGGAGTGGCCATGGAGGAAAGAGGATATTTAGAATGTAATCCCACAATGCTGGCACCTCACATTTCCAGTCTCACCTCACTCATTTCAGGTTTTTTTCCTTTTGAATTAACTAACATTTATTTAATGTCTTGGGTACTGAGGACACAAAGATGAATAAGTCACATCCCTGCCCATGGGAAGCTCATGGCCAAGTTATAGATAGACCATTTAGTTATTCATTCACTTAGTTATAAAATATTTGGTAGGCATCTATTATGTGCTAGGTATTACGCTGGACTTATTCATTCCATAATATTTGAGTTCCTCCTCTGTATCAGAAATTCTTCCAGGTGCTTGGGATATTGAATAGACAAAAGATCTCTGACCTCATGGAATTTATTTTCTGGCAGTGAGAGACCAATAATATACATAATAAATAAGTAAGCTAAATATTATTCAGAAGGTTTCAAGTATCATGAAGGAAAAAAAGAGAATGGAAAGAGGGAGTGAAGGTACAGAGGAATGGGTTGCAATTTTAAATAGAGGGATTATGGTAACCTGAATTACAAAGTGACATTAGAGCAGAGACTTGAAGGATGCAAGGAAGTTAGAACTGTAGATATCTTAGTGAGAGGAATTTCAGGAAAAGGGGGTTCTACTTAAGGTGGAAGTATGACTGGTATGTTTGGGCACTAGCAGTAAAGCCCACATAGCTGGAGTGAAACAAGCTTCAGTGGCAATAGTGTCTGGGCTGTACAGGCCATTGTGAAGACCTAGCCTTTTCTTTTAGTGAAAATAAGGATCCACTGGAGGGTTTTGAGTAGAAGAGTAATATTATCTGACTTATTTGAAAGAGATCACAAAGTCTGCTTGCTGAGAGTAGACTTTGAGGAGCAAGGGTGAAAACAGGAGGCCACTGCAGAAATCTGGCTGAGATTGTGGTTGCTATTGTGGTTGCGAAGGAGAGGATAAGAAGAGGTTGGAGTCTGGGTATTTAAAAGATAGAGCCCAAAGGAATTCCTAAGAGATAAAATGTGGAGTGAGAGAGAAAAGGAGCAGTGAAAAAATAAACCCAAGCTTTTGGCTTGAACCATTGGAAACATGGTATTGCTATTGAGATGGGGAAGACTGTGAGTGGATTCAATTTGGGGGGCACTTAAGGGGCTCAGTTTTAGAAAGTTTGATGTGTTAAGTGGAGAGTAAAATATGGGTTGGAGATATAAATATGGGAATCATCAGCATATTGGTGGTATCCAGCGCCATGAGAAGAATGTAGCTGAGATTACAAAAGAAGTGAGTATAGGTAGAACAGAAAAGAGAGGTCAGGGGGAAGGGAGGAGCCAGCAAAGATTAAGAAGAAGGGACTAGCAAAGATAGGAAGAAAACCAAAATGTGTGGTGACCTGGAAGATAAGTGATCAATGTTCACCAAGTAGGAGGGAAAGACTGACTGGTTCTGGTGCTGCTAAGGAGTCAAGTGAGATGAGTACTACCCTCATTAGCCACTGGATTTGGCGATGTGGATGCTGTTGGGCATCTTGACGAGCAGTATTAATGCAAGCAGTGCAGGTTAAAGCCTTATTTGAGTGAATTTAACAGAGAATTGGAAGGGAAGAGAAGGAATTTTTTTAAGTTTGCTGCAAAAGAGAACAAAGAAATGGGGGTGGTAGCTGTTTGGGATGTAGAATTAGGAGGGTTTTCATTTTATGATTTTTTATTATGCTAAAATGCAAGTAATATAAAGGTTACTATTTTAACTATTTTGAGTATACAATTGAGTGGCATTAAATGCATTCACATTGTTGTGTGGCCTCACCACCGTGCATCTCTACAATGTTTTCATCTTCCTAAACTCAAACTACATCATTTATTTATTTTTCATTCTGGAGAAGTAACAGCATGTTTATATGCTGGTGGGAATGACCCAGTTAAGAGGGGGAAATTAATGATGAAGGAGAGTGAAGGGAGATTGTTGAAATGCCTTCCTGGAGTAGGGGAGGAGTGAGATCTGGCACACAGTGGAGGAATTGGCTCAGGGGCCATGAATATTTCATTTACAGTAACAGGAGTGAAGGCAGAGTTATATGCATGAATGCTAATAAATGCATATATGCTGTGGTGGAAGTTTGTGGAAATTCTTTTCTGATTATTTCAATTTTCTCCATGAAGTAGGAAACAAGGTCAATAGCTCAGAGTATGGGGGAAGAGTTGTTAGAAGTTTGAGGGGAAAGAGAGTGTGAAATAGTCATCTAGGAGAGTAGGTGGGTGAAGAGAATAAAATAGGGAGGTATAGTATGATTGTCAGGCATATTAAAGAGTCATCCTTGGCTCATGGTCATGAATTTAAAGTGAGACCAGTCTATGTTGTTGTGTGCTTTTCTACAGCTGCATTAAATTGTGTGGGTGCAGGTACTGGTGGATTTAACTAGGATTGTGGTTTTGCCAAGTGTGGAAAGGTACTTATTATAAAGAATGATCATGAATGTAATCTAGGAGAGAAAGGAGAGGGACTCTCTCTCATATTCTCACAACCAGTAAAAAGATAGCAGTATCAATGGTTTTTAGATTATGTTAGGCTAAAAGAATTGCTGGAGTCCAAGTGCTAGAGGGGGTGAGCTGGAAGGTAAGAGGTGGTGGGTGGAGTATAGAATGCATGCATTTGAGATCACAGAAGGGTTGTACTTCTTGGTGATGACAAAGACTATGGTATGAGCATGAGAGTCAGTGGGCAGAGAGTGTGGAGTGCAAGATAACCAGAAAAAAAGAGAGAAGCCAAGGTATTGGAATGACTACTTTTGAGTGAAATTTCTAAAAGCTAGGATAGAACTAGCTTATATGTACATATACATGTATGAATAACAGACCTGTACCCTGCCCTCTAAGGGCTTGCAGTTCAGCCTAGTAAGTAAGCAAGTCAAAAGCCTTTAAGCATAATGTGGTAAGTACTATGATTAGAAAAGTACAACATGTATAACATGTACATTTATGTTAAGGGAGGCAAGATTCAAAGGATGTTTAGACAATAAATGACAAGGAACACAAATGAAGGTTACCTAAACCTAGCCTTGGGAGTTGAGGAATCTTCCTGGAGGAAAGAGATTTGAGTTGGGACTTTGAAGAAATAAAGATTAATGAAGAGAAGAGAGAGGGAAGAAGTATTCCAGAAAATGGGAGCAATTATGTCCAAAGGAACAAAGGTGAGACTGGGGCATACTGAAGTATTTGAAAGAAGATCACTTACACCAGATGCCATGGACAATGGGAGAAGATGAACTTGGGACGGTGAACTGAATTGGATAATCAGGTAGGGCCCTGGAGGTTATATTAAGGAGTTTGGATTCATTCTAAGGAAGAGTATAGATGGGCTGAGGGAGAGAAGAGGGTAATGGGGAATGTTTAATAGGCAAGTGATTTTTGAGCTACATCCTTTTATTGGATATCTGTGGCCACATAACAAATTGCCCCAAAACTTGGGGACTTCAAACAATAAACATTTATTTTCTTATAGTTCCTATGGGTCAGGAATCCAGATGTGAATCAATTGAGTCCTCCAGTCTAGGAACTTTAACAAAGCTACAAATAAAGTGTATGCCAGGACTGCAGTCATCTCAGGCTTAACAGGGGTCTTTGAAGCTCATCATGTGCTATTGTCAGGCTTCAGGCTGTTGTGCAGAGACATCAGTTTCCTGGCACATGGATCTCACCACAGAGTAGTTCATGATATGGCAGCTGACTTTTTTTTTCCCTAAATTTTAAATTAATATGAGGGTACACATTTTTTTTTTTTTCCCTGAGACAGAGCCTCAAGCTGTTGCCACAAGTAGAGTGCTGTGGCATCACAGCTCACAGCAACCTCCAACTCCTGGGCTCAAGAGATTCTCCTGCCTCCGCCTCCCAAGTAGCTGGGACTACAAGCGCCCACCACAAGGCCTGGCTATTTTTTGGTTGTAGCTGGCTTTGTTGTTTGGCAGGCCTGGGCTGGATTTGAACCACCAGTTCAGGTGTATGTGGCTGGCTCCTTAGCCACTTGAGCCTCAGACGCCAAGCCTCTTTTTTTTTTTTTTTTTTTTTTGGAGACAGAGTCTTACTTATTAACTCTCGGTAGAGTGCTGTGGTGTCACAGCTCACAGGAACCTCCAAATCCTTGGGCTTAGGCAATTCTCTTGTCTCAGCCTCTCAAGTAGCTGGGACTACAGGCGCCCGCCACAAGGCCCGGCTATTTTTTTGTTGCAGTTTGGCCGGGTTTGGGTTTGAACCCACCACCCTCAGTATATGGGGCCAGTGCCCTACCCACTGAGCCACAGGTGCCTCCCAAGGGTACAGATTTTTAGGTTAAACATTTTTGGTTACATTAGGTTCTCAATTCCAAGGTAAAGTTCAAGTTGTAGTTGAACCCTTCACCCAGGGGGCATGCTGAATACCCTCACATTGTGTGCACTAAGTGAGATCCTGCCACTTGCTCCTCATCTCCCCCTCCCTTACCTCTTCTACTCCTTTTTCCTCCCTCTCACTAGACTATATTTGTGTTTTATCATTCATGTGGATGTACATTTGTTTATATATTGGTTTCATATTAGTATAGAGTACATTGAATATATTTTTTCCATTCTTCAGACACTTGAACTAAAAAGAATGTGTTTCATATATCCCCCTCAAACATATAGCCTCTCAATTATCAACATCCCCCACCAGAACGAAACATTTATTACATTTATTACATTTATTACAACTGATAATCACACATCACCACCAAAAGTCCACTCTTTACATTAGGGTTCACTCTTGGTGTTATATATTCTATGGGGTTGGACAGGTGTGTAAGGACATATATTCATTATAGTACCCTACAAAGTATTTTCACTGCTCTAAAAGTCCTCTGTGCTCTACCTATTCATCCCTCTCTCCTCCCAACCCCTGACAACCACTGATCTTTTAATTGTCTTCATAGTTTTGCCTTCCAGAATGTCATATAGTTGGAATCATATTATATATAGCCTTTTCAGGTTGGCTTTCTTTGCTAGTGTATATGCCTTTAAGGTTCCTCCATGTTATTTCATGGCTTGATAGCTCATTTCTTTTTTTTTTTTTTTAACATCATCATCTTAAGGTTTTAAAATTTTTTATTTTTATTTCAAGATATCAAGGGGGGGAAATTATTTTTGTTGTATGGATATTTTGTATAATGTTTTTTTGGTGTGCCCATAACCAGAATGGTGTTCATTATACCCGACAGGTCAGATTTATCTCACACCCTCCTCCTACCTTTCCTGTCTTCTTGGTTTCTTGTGGCCTCTATATCGCGTGTGCTGATAGCTTCTTTCTTTCTGCACTAATTAATATTCCCTTGTCTGGATGTGCCACTGGCTGAAAGATACCTTTGTTGATTCCAAATTTTGACAATTAAGAATAAACAGACAAAACCAAATGCTGGTGAGGATGTAAAACAATAGGACCCTTCATGTCTTGTTGATGGGAATGCAAAGTGGTACAGCCACTTTGAAAGACAGTTAAATGGTTTCTTATAAAACTGAACTTACTCTTATCATATGATCTAAAAATTACACTCTTTGGTATTTACTCTTAAGTTGAAACTTATATTCATACAAAAACCTGCACAGGGATGTTTATAACAGTTTTATTCGTAATTATCAAAGCATTTTTAATTGCCTCCTGTGTGTAGAATCCCATTCAGAATATAATGGGGAACATAAAGTATAAAGCCTCACTCTTTTTTTTTATAGATTCTTAAAAATTTTTAAAGCTATTTAGGTTACATAACAGTTGTATATCTTTATAGTGTACATGTGATGTTTTAATACAGGCATACAATGTGACTTAATCAAATCAGGGCAATTGGGATATCCATCACCTCAAGCATTTAACTTTCTTTTTGTATTAGGAACATTCCAATTCTATTTTTTTAGTTATTTTAAAGTGTACCCTAAGTTGCTATTGATTATAGTCACTTTGTTGTGCTATCAAATATTGTTCAATCTATCTAACAATCTAGCTACATTTTTACACCCATTAATTATTGCCCCCCCATTCTTCCCAGCCTCTGATAGCCATCATTCTATTCTGTTTCCATTAGATCAATTGTTTTTAATATTTAGCCCTCACATGTTAGTAAGAACATGTGAGATTTATCTTTCTGTGCTTGGCTTATTTCATTTGATGTAATCACCAGTTCATCCATGTTGTTGTAAATGGCAGGATTTCATTCTTTTTGTGGCTATATAATATTCCATGTGTATATATACTACAATTTCGTTATCTGTTCATCCAGTGATGGACACTTAGGCTGATTCCAAATCTCGGCTTTGTGAATAGTTCTGCAATATGGGAGTGCAGACATCTTTTAGATATACTGATTTCCTCTTCTTTAGATACATACACCGCAGTGAAATTGCTGGGTCATCTGGTCATATGGTAATTTTATTTTTAGGTTCCTCTAAAAACTGTTCTCTATAGTGGTTGCACTAATTTATTAATGCATTCCCACCAACTATGTACGAGGGTTCCCCTTTCTCCACATTCTCTCCAGCATTTGTTATTGCCTGCCTTTTGATAAAAGCCATTTTAATTGAAGTAAAATGATATCTTATTGCAGTTTTGATTTGCATTTCTCTGATGACTTTTAATGATGTTGAGCATTTCTTCATATACCTGTTGAAAGCCTCACTCTTTTTTTTTTTTTTTTGAGACAGAGTCTCACTTTGTCACCCTTGGTAGAGTGTTATGGTGTCACAGCTCACAGCAACCTCAAACTCCTGGGCTTAAGTGAGTCTCTTACTTCAGCCTCCCAAGTAGCTGGGACTACAGGTGCCCACCACAATTTTTATTTTTATTGTGCTATCAAATATTGTTTGCCCCCCCCATTTGCCCACCCAGCTATTTTTATTTTTGTTATTGTTGCAGTTGTCATTGTTGTTTAGCTGGCCCAGGCTGGGTTTGAACCCACAAGCCTTGGTGCATGTGGCTGGCACTGTAACCACTGTGCTATGGGCTCAGAGCTAGAAGGCCTCACTCTTAAAGAACCTTCAGCTTAGTTCTGAGTAAGAAGAGATCTGATTCTTTAGGACATTGACTTGGAGGGACTTGCACTCTGAGGCAAGGCAGGCAAGAGACTCCATGTGCTATGGTCTTGCAATAGCAGCAACAACAACTTTCTTGAGATGCTGCTGATTTCTCCATGGGGCTTTGAAGAGTAGTGAAACCTTACAGTATGCTGAGCTTCTATTTTTATTGGTTATGTAGCCCAGGGAAGTATGTGGTGCCGTTTGCTAGGATCTTCTTGAGAAAGGGTAGGATCAGACTAGAGGATGAGTGGCCTAAGTGACTCCTAAGTGCCAGAAATAATGGTTACTGACTATGTAGTAATCCTATGTAATTATTTTCCTCTCTCATTCATCCTTGTAACAACCTAGGAGGTTGGTACTATTGCTCTTATCCCATTTTTCATATTGGAAACTGAGACTCAGAAAGGTTACATAACTTGCTCAAGGCATACAAATAAGAAGCAGGGACAAGCCTTTCTGACTTTTGAGCTCATATTCTAACCATAACACTATATCTCCTGTCCTCAGTTTTGTTTTTTTTTCACTTGTCAGTTTTGTCTTTGATCATATCATTTGTCAGAAAGTTATTTTCCCTCCACTGTTGGGGTAAACAGGCCATTCTCCTTCCCTCTAGGTTTTACGTAGGCATTCAATCCTGACCCTTCTGGGATATATTGCATTGTATATATATTTCATTTGGTTTTAGTTTTGCTTTTTTGGTCACAAGACAAAGTTAGAATCTCTCTCCCTCTCTCTTTTTTTTTTTTTTTTTAATTGTTGGGGATTCATTGAGGGTACAAGAAACCAGGCAAAGTTAGAATCTCTTAAGCAAGCTCAGGTGAGCTTACTGTAGGGCAAGTTAGAGTGGTAAGAAGTAAGGGATCTCTAAGCAATCCAAGGGGGTTTATAACAGGACTGAGCCTTAGATAAATTAGATCAGACCCAAATAGCCTTTGCCCAGCTCAGTTTCTGGAACACAGTAGGTGCTCAATAAATGTTTGTTAAATAAATGCAGTAAGTAGTCAGATATCTAGTAAAAGCAACAACTCCAATAGGACCAGAGCCCTTTTGTTTGGCTGAAATAAGCTTTACTAGGCTACTTGAAGGATGTGCTAGTAGCAACACTCCAGCTTTACACCTGTTGTGGGACAGAGCTCTGATTTTCCCATGCATCTCCTACATAGACACTGAGCTTGTCCTCAGTGGCTGCAGCCAGATGGGACATATGGATGTCAAGCTGCCCATGTGAACACATTCCTGTGTGGCTCCCCCCACATATGTTCTTATGTGAAATGCCACTAGAGAGTGATAGCTTCCTAGTCTCAAAGCACCAGACGATACTGTTAAAGTATAGAGAGAATGGAAGATATGAGTTGAGGTATTGACCCTGACATAACTATGTTATTTGGACCTCATTCTTAGCTTCTCTGGAATTTGGTTTCCTGATCTGTAAAGGGAAGGGGGTTGAAGGTTCTTTCCAGTACTTGAGTACCATGAGATGCTAAGTAGAGCCTAAGGTCACAGGAAAAAGGAAATGCTGGCATCACCTGTAACTCCCCTTGAAAACCCTGGATAAGTTCAAGCAGGTGGCCCTTGTGATGGAGTATCTGAAAGGAAAAAATATTTCTCAGGGTTCAGGTGAGGTTCTTCCCTTTTCTCCTACCTTAAAGATACTTGGAAACAATATCTAGCATGGTCACCTAAGACTATTGAAGTGCAGGAAGTAAAGATGCAGAGGAAGGGAATGCAAACAGGCCTCCTGGTCCTCAGAACAGCTGGTGTCTCCCTGTCAGCCCACCCCCCCATCCCTGACACTTGGCCAAAATTCCCTGTTTGAGCTCTTGATCCTAAGCTGTGTTCTGTTTGTGTCTGTTACAGTTCTGGAGTGAAATGAGCAATTTATTTTTCTTCAGTTGGAAGCAGAAGGTTGCTTAATATAAGTAATAAAGTCCTCGGTGCTCCACATTCTGGGGACTGTTAACTGCCACATCAGACAGATCCTGTTTGAAACAGAAGGCACTACAGCTCACATAGGAAGTGAAGCAGGTTGGGGGTTCCTGATGTACCTTTGATGCCACCTCAGCTTTTTAAGAGTCCATGGTCCCCTTCTCCTAAAGCAGGGTTTCTCAACAGTGGCACTATTTGCGTTTTGAGCCAAATAATTCTTTGTTGTGGGGTACCATCCTGGGCATTGCTGGATGTTTAGTAGCATCCCTGGCCTCTCCACTAGATGCCAGTAGCATACTCTTCCATCGGCTACTGCAATCAAAAATGTCTCTAAACACGCCAGCAATCCCTGGGGGGCAAAATCGCCCCAGTTAGGAACCTCTATCCTAAAGCTATCACAGTGCTTGTGGAGGCAGCTTGTGAGATGAGCTAGGCCAGGGGTAGGAATGTTTTTATGTTGGAAGGCCACATTAATTTAGCTATTATCAAATAAGGCCACATTCAAGAAACTTCAATTAAGTATACTTAACAATGTACATTATTTTGTAAAAATTGAACTACTGTGTATTTGATTTTAAAGTTAAGTAATGTTTCATTGACTTCGTTGTGTCTGCTTTATGTTGGAAAGCATTTGAATGGTTGCAGCATGGAGTCCACAGTTTTTTTGTTTGTTTGTTTTTTGAGACAGAGTCTCAGTTTGTCGCCCTTAGTAGAGTGCTTTGGCATCACAGCTCACAGCAACCTCCAGCTCTTGGGCTTAGATGATTCTCTTGCCTCAGCCTCCCAAGTAGCTGGGATTACAGGTGCCTGCCACAACACCCAGCTTTTTGTTGTTGTTGTTGTTGTTGTTGTTGCAGTTTGGCCAGGGCCAGGTTTGAACCTGCCACCTTCGGTATATGGGGCCAGTGCCCTACTCACTGAGCCACAGGCACTGCCCCATTTGTGATCTTCAGGGCATCTTGATTTGGGTTAGATAGGAAAATGTAGATTCACAGCAATAAGTGGTTGAAAAGTAAGGAGGCATTTTTCGGGCATGTTGCTGAAGGAATGGGTATTCTACTACATTTTTCCATATTTCATTTGGATCTTTCTTAGCACCCAACAATAACTTTAAAATGTCATCTACTGAGAGCTCAATCAATTTCATCTGTAGTTCTTTAGGGGCCGTGGTGACATCAGCTAGGTGATGATGCAATGCTAATTTGAGTGTTATCATGACTCTCAAGGTCAGTGAACCTTTCATTGTATTCTCCAATTCATAGGTTTATAACAGTTGTGTATTCTTCAAGTGATTCCCATGTATCATCCTGTGCATCAGTGACCTTTGCTAATTGGGGAAAATGTTCATGCAAAATTTCCTTTTGAAAAATTGTTTTGAAAAAAAGATAGCTTTTTCTGAAATCCTTGAATTATTTGCCACATATCATGTATGTGTAGACTTTGTTTTACCTTGCTAATACATATTCGAGTCTTTTTTTTTTTTTTTTTTTTTGAGATAGAGTCTTTGTTGCCCCATGCCCAGAGTGCTGTGGCATCAGCCTAGTTCACAGCAACTTCAAACTCCTGGGCTCAAGTAATCCTCCTGCCTTGGCTTTCCGAGGAGCTGGGACTATAGATGCTTGCCACAATACCTGACTGATTTTTCTATTTTTAGTAAAGACAGGGTCTCGCTCTTGCATAGGCTGGTGTCAAACTCATGAGCTTAAGTGATCCTCCGGCCTCACCTTCCTGAGTGTTAGGATTACAGATGTGAGCTACTGTGCCTGACCCAAGTTGTTTTGATTTGGCATATCACATAGAAATTCTTCATTCCTATAGAAACTTTCTTTCAGTAAGTCACATTGCTGATTTTGTTCTTTATGAAATTTAGCTACCTATTCTTGCAAAGAGAAAATTTTGGCTAACACCTGCCAGTGCAATTTAGAAAGATACAGCAAATCCCACACTGAATACCTCATCATTCAGCTTTAGCATGTTATGAAACTGAAGATGCCATTTTGCATATGCACAAATATAGTTAATGATTTTTATAGCTTGTTGCAAAGTGTCACATAAAATAGTGACTTTAGCACAGAGATTTTCTAGTGAAAAAAATGAGAGCATCTGGATCTGTTAGTACTTTTTAAAATCTGTGCAGTAAACCCTTCATGTTTTCCTGTCATGGAAGGTGCATCATCTGTACATAAATTCACTAAATTTACCAAATTCACTCCAACTTCATGACATTTATCTTGAAAGTTGTTGAAGATATCTTTCGCCCATGTTCTGTTCGTAAGAGTGCCCAAAGTAATTCTTCATGACAAAGAAAATCTTTTGTTATGACCTGAACGAAGTATAAAAACTGAGCCAGGTCATTCGTATTACTTGATTCATCCAAAGCAATTGAATAATATATATTTTCCTTTTAAAATATTTTATGAAGTTATTCTGTTAAATTGAAGGTTAATGCATGCTGCTGATCAGTTATGGTTTTCCTTGAAAGTGGCAGTTGTTTATACTTTGAATAACTTTGAAACATGATCAGTTTAAGAATCCTACAACTTTGAAAATGCGTTCTTTCACAATTTCTACATCACAGTATGGGTTCCTCTTCCCCCCCAGTTTATAAGCTACTTTATAAGTTGCTTCAGTGGCATTATTTCCAGGTCTTATTGCTGCTTGAAAGAATTGTCTTTTGTTTTTGGTTTTTATCATTTAATTTCTGCAATATGACATTTTGTACCTCTCCCTCTAATTTAAAATATTTGTAGTCCTTATGAGAGTTATAATGCTGATGAAAATAAATTTCTATACTGATGATATTGCAGTATCACAAAGTAAGCAAATCATCTTATCTTTAGTAGAAACAAAATAATATTGGAATTCCCAATCCTCATTAAAATATCTTTTTTTCTTCCTTCAGCATTCTCTTGGTCTCTTTTGACATGAAGGGCTATTAAACAAACAGAAATTTAAAATACTATTAAGCTGTGCAACTATTTACAAATTCCACTTTAAACAAGAACAGTGCTTCATTGTCAAAAGCTGTATACTTGACACTCATAAACTCTCACCAACCAGCCTACTGGAGTAGTGGCACCAGTCAGGAGGAGGAAGTTAGAACTAAATCATGCATGTGGCAGCTGTCAGTTTAGCCCTTATGCTTTCTAATGTTCTGATTGTACCAGTAAATCTGGGAGGATTAGTTTGTTGAAACTTATTCTTTGGTATTTTAAATATGTTCACTTAAAAAATAAAATAAAAATTTAGAAGGTTCAAATGTATTCATAAAAGTTAAAGGATTTATTCTGTGAAATTTGGATTCAGTCAAAAGGCCACACTTAAGGACCTGGAAGGCCACATGTAGCCTTAAGGCTATAAGTTTCCCACTTTTGAGCCTTTGAGAACTATGGTCTTTATTTTTGGTTTCACTGTTGATTCACTGAAGATCTTAGAGCAGATTAATGAGACTGTCTATAATGGGGATTATGGATTTTCCTTATTAGAAAAGTAACATATGTTTGTTGGATAAAATTTAGAAGCTGCAGGAAAGTATAAAGGAGAAAAATTTAAGGGATCTGTCAGCATCTTAATCTAGAGATAACCACCATTAAGGTGTATTTTCTTCCTATATCTTTTATTTGTGTGTCTCTTCTCTTCCGCACCTGATCCCCACCAAATCAAGATCATCTCTTAACACATGATAAATCATTCTTGGAAAACATGGTTTTTAGTGGATACTTATTAGACCATCTTATGAATGTCCTATATTTATTCAATCAACTTTCAGTTGTGGGCCATTTTAGTAAATTAGCATTTTCTTAGTACTAAAGATAATACTAGGATGACAACTTTATATATTAATTTTGTACACACTTCTAATTTCCTTAGGATAATTTCTAGCAGTGCAATTTCTGACACAAAAGATAGGAACATTTTTAAGGCTTTTGATACACGTTATCATGTTGCCCTCTGGAATGGTTGCACTATTTCACATCAGCAGTGTATAAGAGAGCCCTATGGGGGAAATCTATACTTAAAAGCTTTAAAGCTCAGGCTTCTACTGAAGCTGAACAATCTTCATTTTGTTTATAATGCTGTACAAGAGCCCTACAAAGCACAGTGGTGCTCTGCTTTTATGATACATCTGGTCACAACATTATAGTGACCAGAATGAGTGACTGATGGCACATTTTAGTGTTATTAGTAGAAGTAAGACTCAAGACTGAAGGGGCTTGGTAGGTCGTGTCATGAGATAATCCTTTCTATTTGGCCTGCCCCAGGAGTGAGCAATGCACACTACTGACCCTTTTCTAACTGTAGTTCTGAAAAGACCACTGATTTTCAAAGCCTTTGACCCAGACATTTTTGGTGTCTAGTTTTCTAGAATAGGAACCCAGGGGCCTTTGTGGAAAGCTTAGAGGGTCACATCTGAGGTGGATTTGGCTAGAGTTACTGCTAGTGCCAGTACCTCTCTCTCTGATTTCCCTCCCAGCACTTTACTGTCTCCCATACATCTCCCCAGGCTCCTTGATGTAGCTAGCCTAAGCACGCTTGGTAAAAGAACCATGTTGAAAGTGTAATTTTGATCTTGACAGGTCCTGCACATGAGCCTAAGATGCCTGAGGAGCTGGGAGTAGACTGGGCAACAGAATAGGCATGTGGCATGTGAGATGTTGGCTGTGTGCAATTGGAGACATGACTTTGATGGCCCTAGAGAGAACTTAGTGACCAGGAGCACTCCTGCCATGGCTGTCTGTCCAAGGATGGAGTCACTGTGAGGACGGGAAGATACATAGAGGCAGGTAGTAATGCAGGTTTTTGTTTTTGTTTTTTGTTTTTTGTTTTTGTAGAGACAGGGTTTCACTTTATCACCCTCGGTAGAGTGCTTTAAGAGCTCACAGCAACCTCTCGCTCTTGGGCTTAGGCGATTCTCTTTCCTCAGGCTCCCGAGTAGCTGGGACTATAGGCACCCGCCACAATGCCTGGCTATTTTTTTGTTGCAGTTTGGCTGGGGCTAGGTTAGAACCCACCACCCTCGGTATATGGGGCTGGCACCCTACCCACTGACCCACAGGCGCCGTCCAGTGATGCGGGTTTTAAGACCAAAAGCTTTCTCCCTCCCTTGCTTCCTGTGGAGATAGACACTCAGACAGAAGCATAGCTCTGAGTGCAACCAGCCTATGCTCTCAGTGGGTGAGGAAGATCAGTGTGGGCCCTGCTATGCTGCTGGGTGACAGTGTGTGGGGGAGCACCAGCTTCTAGTCCCTGACCACCTTTCTCTGGCCAGTGGAATTGAAGTCTCTGGTGAACTAATTGGTGTCAGTAATGGCAGTTTCAGGCCTATTATCAGAACTTTGATGTTTCTGGGAGGGGTTCTTAAATGTGAGGAGAAAGTTACTTAAGGCCTTAGGCCTTCCCTTTCAAATCCTCACTTTTGGCCACAGGGAACTGTGTAGACATTTTTTATGAGGGAGATCCATTTTTTATGAGGGAGACATTTTTTATGAGGGAGATCCATCCAATTCTAAATATCCTGAGAGAATGTCAATCAAGTTCATTCTGTTTTACAGGTAAAACTTGAGGGAAAGGTATGAAGTTTCAGGGTGATGTTTAATTAATGGTAGATATAGAAGCATAATTTTTTTTTTTTTTTTTTTGAGACAGACTCTCACTCTGTCATCCTGCATAGAGTGCCGTGGTATAATGGCTCACAGCAACCTCAAATTCTTGGGCTTGAGCAATCCTATAGTCACCTGGCACAATGCTTGGCTAGTTTTTCTATTTTTAGTAGAGATGAGGGTCTCACTCTCACTCAGGGTGCTCTCGAACTCCTGAACTCAAGCAATCCACCCACCTTGGCCTCCCAAAGTGCTAGGATTATAGGTGTGAGCCATTGCACCTGGCCACATACTCTTTCTTTTTTAATGTTTTGTTTCGAACTAACGTTAGACTCACAGAAAAGTTGCAAATTCTCACCCAACTTCCCTAATATTAATATTTTATAAAACTATAGTACAATTATCAAAACTAGAAATTAATGTTGGTTCAATACTACTAACTAAGCTGTAAGACTTATTTGAATTTCATTGGCTTTCCACTCATGTTCTTTTCTGTTCCATGAGCTACGTAAAATCCCACATTGCATTTAGTCATTATTCCCCTTTGTCTCCTCTGATTTGTAAGTTTTTCAGTCTTTCCTTGTCCTCTATGATCTTGACACTTTTGAAGAATGTTGATCAGTTATTTTGAAGAATGTACTATACCCCAGTTAGGGTTTGTCTGATATTTTCCTCATTATTGAAGTGAGGTTATGCCTTTTTGATGAGCTTACCAAGGAAATGATGTGCATCTTTCTCAGGGCATTTTATTGGTGATGATAACATTAGTCATGGGGTTAGGTTGTGTCTGATGAGTTTCTCCACTATAAAGTTACTATCTTTCCCTTTGTAATTAAAAAAATATCTCAGAGGACATACTTTGAGACTGTGCAAATCCTTTTTCTCTTAGCACTTTTGGCCACTAATTTTAGTATCAGTTGGTGTTGTATTGCCTGAATACCTTTCACATTTATTAATTGTAGAATATTGCATTGGTAGAGATAGAGACATAATCTTTAAAAAAAAATTTTTTTTTTTGAGGCAAATTCTCACTCTATTGCTCACTCTAGAATGCCCTGGTGTCAGCCTAGCTCACAGTAACCTCAAACTCTGAGCTCAAGTGACCTCTTGCCTCGGTCTCCCAAGTAGCTGGGACTACAGGTGCCTGCCACAACACTTGGCTAATTTTTCTATTTATGGTAGAGACAAGCACATGTAATCCTCCCACCTGGGCCTCTCAGAATACTAGGATTACAGGCATGAGCCACTGTGCCCAGCCGCTAGAGACATACCTTGATCAGAGACATTATTACTCCTTGGTCAGGCCTTTACTCAAAAGCAATAGCTCTTCCCAAAATGTTTTCTTATATCTCTAGTTTCCTATTGGTGCTCAAAGAAAACTTGCACAAATAATACAGAAGGCTCCCATGTGTCCCTCACTCAACTTTCCCTAATATTAACATGTTACATAACCATAGTATAATTTTCATAACTAAGAAATTACCTAGTTTATTTGAAGGCTATTAAAACAACTAGGCATTGGAGAGGCAATAAGAAGTAGTTAGATTCTGGGTGTAATTTAGAGATAGAATGTACAGGATTTGTAAAGGGCTCGGATGTAGAGTGAAAGAAGAGAGGTAGGTAGAGTCCAAGATGGCTCCACGATTTTTGACTTGAACAACTGGTCTGCCATTTTTTGAATAGGAGAAAGATTACAAATGGCATCCAAGGAATTTTTCACAATAACTGACATGCACCCCTTTTCAGCCACGGTGCTAAAAAAAATTACCACACAGATTATATATTTGTTGTTTGAAAAAAATACAAATTTACTATCTGATAATTCTGAAGGTCTGAAATCCAAAATCACTCTTAGTGGTGTAAAGTCAAGGAATCAGCAGGATTGTGTTCCTCTGGAGGCTCTAGGAAGAAAATTCATTTCCTTGTCTTTTCCAGCTTTCAGAGGCTAGGAGCATTCCTTCATTCCATCTTCTGTCTTCAAAACAAGCAGTGGAGTACCTTCCAAACTCTTTCTTTGACCTTCTTGCTTCCTTCTCTTTTAAAAAAAATATAGAACGCTTCGTGAATTTGCGTGTCATCCTTGTGCAGGGGCCATGCTAATTTTCTCTGTATCATTCCAATTTTAGTATATGTGCTGCCTAAGCGAACACCCTGCCTCCTTCTTTTAAGGACCCTTGTGATTATAGTGGGACAACCCAGATAACCAATAGCCTTCATTTAATCACACCTGCAAAGTCCTTTTTGCCATGTAAGGTAAAATACAAGTTATGGGGAGTAGGATGTGGACATCTTTGGGGTACGGCTGTTATACTGACTACCACACTCTGTTTCTCTTTCTATCCTTTCTATAATTACATCTTGGTTTATTTGGATTTCTTTAGTTTAGACTCCCATCAATAAAGTAGCAGTTTGTCTTGAGCATGGGTTTTCTGATCAGTGGTCTATCTATGAAGAGGCACATTTAGCACCTCATGGTGCCAATTACTATGGCCAGGAAGAGGAGTTTGTCAGTTGATGGACAAAATTGCCTCTATAGGCAGTCTCTTATAATCTTCCCTAATTCAAAAAATAACAATGGCAAAACCCCTCTTCACATCTGATCCTTTCATACATCCTGGTTTGTTTTACCTTGAAAATGCATCCAGAATCCAACTATTTTTCAATGCCTCCCCAATTACCCACTTGGTCCAAATCACCATTATTTCTCTTGCCTAGTTGTGTTAGTAGCCTTCAGATTCATCTCTCTGCTTCAACCCATGCCCCTCTTCAGTCTGCTGTGCACACAACAGCCAGATTGGCCAAACAATAAAAAATAAACCACCTAATGTGATTCATCCAGGCCTCCAATGGCTTTCTTTCTCACTCAGCTGACTAAAGACTTACTTGCGTGTTCTGCTCTGTTACCTCTCTGACCCTGGCTCTTACCTTCTCCCTTTGTTTTTTCCATTGAACCCCACTTAACTCTTATTATTTTTCTGAACCTGCCAAACAAAAATAATATATTTTATATTTGTCTTTCACTCTACTTGGAATATGCCTCACCTGGAAGTATGCATGGCCCGTTTTCTTTTTTCTTTTTTGAGACAGAGCCTCAAGCTGTCACCCTGGGTAGAGTGCTGTGGCATCACAGCTCACAGCAACCTCCAACTCCTGGGCTCAAGTGATTCTCCTGCCTCCACCTCCCAAGTAGCTGGGACCACAGGCACCTGCCGTAA